>OX438753.1:18725716-18930268 GCA_949316235.1 Oegoconia quadripuncta | reverse complement strand
CACTGTGTGGTGTGCAAATATTGTCAAGATTTAATTCCTGTAAATAATTATGAAATTAATTTCTACACTAAATAATTTTAATTTATTAGTTCATTAAACAAATATCGAATGTCAAAGATTTGTTAAAATTGATAATGTCATAGGTTATGTTGTGAGATACTATTCCATAGTTTACTTATATTTAAATATAAAGGTTGCCTGGAAGAGATCGCTTTTAGTGATAAGGTCTTCTTACCACTTTTCTGAAACTGTATTTTCTTATCTGTTGTGCAATAAAGTGTATTTGTATTGCATCGTATTGCATATTCATGGCTAATGACGAGTAAACTATTAACGTGTAAACCACTATCATTGTACACTAGGATGGAGGCTACTCGGTCATAGCACACTCTTACGAGTAAGTCTTATCGTAAAAACGCGGCTTTACGGAACAAGACGTTCCCGATTTGATAGCGGTACTTTGGCTGTGGTCCCCTTCCAACTATGATAAGAAGCTATAATATAACCTAAATATTATAAATATTTCGGACACTTACAACAATGAACTAGTCCCAAACTAGGCAAAGTCTGTACTATGGATATGAGATAACGGATAATCATTTACATAAACATTTATGACTTGCGAATAATGTTCGTATTCATAACACAAATATTTGCCCTTAACAGGACTCGAATCCGCCACCGTTGGTTTCGAAACAGAGTGCTTTTTTTTTATTTAAAAAAAAAAATACTACAATCGTTTGACTACAATCTCACCTGATGGAAAGTGACGATGTAGCCGTAGATGTATCTCGCGGACTCAGTAAATGCCTATTCACTCTAGACTTGAAGATCCCAAGGTTGTAAGTTATTTACTATTAGTGCTTATTTACCATGCAACGTTCTTAGGCGACGGCGACCATGAATCTAGTTTATATGTATCTAAGGCATTATTGATAAACTGCTGTTATTTATGAAAAGGTTTCACTAACGTGCTAGCAGCTTACGGTAGCTCTCATGCCCCGGTAGTCTTTACTACGAAACGAGATTAAAGATATGCGTATCTCTTACTCGCTTAAAAGTGAACACTATAGCAAGATATCTCATGCCGTTGTAAAAGACTAGGGTCACGACTATACGTTGTATGGATGGACTGGACCCTTGTAGGGTTTCGCGGAAAAATGAATCTGAGTTTTCATTTAGTTCTATATTTCTACTGGTAGAATTAAATGGAGATAAAATCCCCTTAGATCTATTAGTACGAAAAGTTCTGTTTAGTTTCATTGGTAGAATAGAATTCTCGAATATTCTCGTCAGTCAAAAGCCAGTATTTCTCACTAAATAATTTACAATTACGGTCGCTGGGTTTATTTGTGTGAAAAGGCAATTATTAAGCTATACGAAACAGCAGTTCGTTTACCTTACACCTTACAAGCAACAGATTGCGTTCGTAAATCGGTTTCAATGTGTCGCGGACATTTCGGCGTTTATGACGTCAGCGGGTACCCCGAGGGTTTATTGTCTATTTTCAACACCTTCCTTTCTCCTCCTAGATATGTAGCGTCCGAATGACTCGGGCATTTGGGTATATTATTGCAGTCGACTTGACATGCCTCTTTACAGTGGATAATAGAAAGCTACAATACCTCTTAGAAAATATATTAATTAAATGCTACAATTTGTTGATGCGTTATGTAAAATATTATTTGATAATAAGCTGCTCGCTACTTATATGATAATATGACTTGTCCAAGTCCAAGCTTACGGAATGATTGCGGTCGAAGTTCGTGAATAGACGTCAAATGTCAACTATAAAGGTATTGCGATAGGTGTTGTAGATACAATAAAACTCCTGTAGGGCGAGCATGTCCCATAGTCTCTCTTTTACTCGCATACAGCAAGAACGTGACAGCAGGCTTCTATCACGTGTCGTTGTAGAGAGACTAAGCGGGTCACACTGGCCCACAACAGCACAAGTGAACAGGCGATTTCAGAGTTACGCTTTAGCGGTGACGTGCGTGTGCTGTAACAGTAAATGTAACTTCGTTTTATTAACCGGCTTATGAAGATATGGATGGTCTAAATTCTACTATTCCTCCGAGCATACGTAACAGTTCCGTTTAAATGTCACCCAGACCTGATGATGCAGTAATCGTGGACTGACTGGAACTCCATAACAGCTTACAGCAAAAGTGCCGTGATAATATTTATGCGTAGTGGACACTTTGTATGTCTGACAGAGCTGATGGTGCAGTAAGGCGACACTTGATGATACATTCGTGAGATAGAGAATGCGGCTCCGTTTGGAAAAAAGAAAGTTTTAAGTTTGAAGCCTATGCCAGTCTGTGACATTGTAGCGCCAAAACAAATGAACCGAGATGGTTCTAAGCCATATTATTATCATTTCACACAGGTTTGTATATCTGGTTGATATATACTCGTAGTTTATCGGAGTTTTATAAATTTTCAATTTATAGTAATGCCTATTTATTGTTATTTATTAACTTTTTGGAAGATTTACAGATTTACGATTTTTAGTTAACTATTGTTATGCGTTTATCCCGCATTAATTTCACTATGCCCTTAAGCGTGACTCTGAAACTTGCCCATTAATTATCATCATCCATCACTAACCAAGGCTGATGATAAGGTTACTTGCTAATTTTGCGAAAAAACAACAACGATTCACGATACAGCTTAGTCGCGTGAGAAATATTTCCCAACGACTAACGCTATCGAATTCCGCAGTTAATTGGATGTCTATAAACGGCAAACAGTTGATAACCCATCAGTTGCGAAAGTCGAAGCGTTAGCGTTTGTCGTTACAGAAACGTTTGCCACTTGTCTAGGGGAACTGATATCTCGGCAAAATAGTTATTAACACTGTAGAAGTGGCATGTCTAGTCCCACATACGACCATTCCCCTGAACCCTGGCGCAGACCACTCAGACTGGCGTGCCGAAGTCTGGGTCACCTTCGCCGGCCAACAGGCGTGCGGGGAACTTCGTCCGTTCCACATCGCCATTGGTTAACGGAGCGTGCTCGGTCACCCTCCGTGCTGAACCTGAAAGATACATGTTTTTATTATATTACTAGCTGCAGCCCATTGCTTCGTCTGTATATCATAAAAAGCATAAGTCCTTTTAAGACGGTTTCATTACGAATAATAACGTGCAAGTAAGAGAAACAAACATACTGTCGCAATCATGTTAATACGATTTTTAAAATTAGACCTCACTCCCTTAGGACCAGCCTCGTTTTATCAACATTACACTAACAATTCATCATCATGTTAGCCATAGGACGTTTACTGCTGAACATAGGCCTCCCCATAGATTTCCATAGCGACCGGTTGGAAGCAGCCTGCATCCAGCAGCTTCATCAGGTCGACTTCGTTGGGGTGGCGATTCTTAGCACTCCCTGCCCTCACCTGTTACCATGACCGCTACCAGAGCCAGGATAAGCGAGTCAACCGGGGACTGGTCGTTTTTTTAACTTCCATTGGGTGTTGGCTATGCCTCAATCGCTAGGCAGGCGGGTAGGCGTTCGCAGACTTTGAGGGGCAAAAACCTCCGTTCCCTTAGTTTTTTTTTTGTCCACAACGGGTTAGCACTTGACCTCAATCACGTTGTTAAGTGAAGATGAGGCCGAAGGTGGTAGCGTACTGACCCGGGCCCCCATCTTATTAGGTGTCAATTACGAGAATATCAGAAAAAAGAAACACGTCCTACATTTATTTAGAATGGTACGTATATCACAGTTAGGTGAGGTTAACTTTGTTTGTTAATTAGGTTAGGTTGGAAACATGAGAAACAGAACCGAATCGCTCCGTTTTAGAAATCTACTCATTAACTTGACTATGCCACATAAGTATTATTACCTTTAATGACACCTATTTGAACTCGTAAACAGTTGATGTAGTTAATTGTTGACAAAATAATCTGTTGATCTAATGAACCATTGATATAACAAATTATTGATACAATAAATGGTTGACCTGTTACACTGTTGACCTATTGGTGTTGATATAATGAAAGTTGATCTAAAGAATGTTGATTTTAGGTACCAATCCTTTGTCATTCTACGGGGGCTGATGGATTACGATGGATCTCTGACGTCTCTTAATACCTTTTAGGGTCGGAGCGAATTGATGACCTACCTATTCTGAATCCTTTATTCTCTCTCCGTTTCCCATCTCCGTTGGGTTTGTTCTTATCCGAGTCGATGACGAGAGGCGGGATGGAGACTTCCTGCGGTGGAGGGAGGGGGGTTTGTGGCTCGGGGACTGTGGGCGCACCGCATTGTCCATCGGCTGCCGGACACTCCTACAGACAAATATTAATATAGCCACACTAACACCATAGTGTTGCTATCCAAATTTTGAAGATGACAGCTGTCAGATGGATACTAGAGTACGAGTACGATGGATACTAGGGTAGGGCTGCAGATATTCAAACAATATTTGTTCTACAAAAAAGAGCAATCAGAGCAATATATAATTTACGCTGCCGTGACTCTCTAAGAGATCTGTTTAAAGAAATAAATATTTTAACTGTTGCATCCCAATATATATATGACAGTATAATGTCTGTACGCAAAAATATATGCCTATTTCGTAAACATTCTGATAATCATAATTTGAATACTAGAAACAAAAATAAAATTGAAATTCCACAATTTACACTTAGCAAGGTTAGCACATCCTTTGTGGGACACAGCATACGCTATTACAATAAAATACCAGAACATGTATTAAGTTTAACAGAGCACAAATTTAAACGCCACATTAAAGAAACTGTGTAAGAAGGGTTATTACAGGATAGATGATTATTTAGGCGATAAGGAGGTCAGAGGATCTATTACGTAAGTCAATCGATGAGTCCATCGTAAACGATTATTACGATCATCGACGTCAAACTCGCGAAATCTTATTACGCATTTCAAACGATTACGAATGCGAGTGTCATCGATACGATTGACGATGAATGAATGATCTCTCATACAAAAGTAATGACATCGGCATTACCTATGCACATCGAATACGATTCAAACGTTAACGATAAAGGTGAGTCGGGGTTTACCCCAATCGTATTCGTATTCACTATAGGTACTAAGAATTCTTATGATTCTTTTGTTATTGCAAAAAAATATTATTTCAAAAACGTGTTTTACATTTATTAGTTAAGCTAGTGCTCCTACTAATAATTTGTAGAACAAATACCTCTTCCAGAAAGTGAATATTTCGACAAATAACCTACTACTATAAAATTATTTTTATTACATGATGATGTTATGAGTCATGTAGATGATCCAAGCATGTATCAAACAATATTTTTAATGGTTCCTACGTAATTTTCCAGAAATTTCTCCGAAATGATAATTAAAGAAGTATAATATTGTTTCATGTAAAATCTTGTTTAATTTACTTTAACTTAAAAACTTGTTGTTCTTATTACGTAAAAAATGTAGTAAAATGTAGTAACACGATTAGCAATAAAAATACTATGGGTTCTTTTACAAATTTTATTGGCCTTGATTCCCCGATAAATTCCCGATTTAAATTATTCCTCACTCTCTATTTTCCCACAAATCGAGGAATTTTTTCGTAATTGGCAGCACTGCATGTACAAATTTGGTAGGTTAGAAATTATGTAATGCAAAAATAGAGTGAGATAACGTTATTCTGGGTATAAGGGCATCCCTTTCTATTGCGCTCTTTTAGCCCAAGGTGTTAACGAAAAAAGTACACAATAGCGGCGTCTAGTGTCGAGTAGCAATACTTTTGGACAATTCCAATATCATTCATTCATTGTATACGAGTGTCAAACGACGACATACGTAATGCAGTAACTTTTATACGAGTGGTCGATGATCGTAAACGATGGCCGATGGCCGATTGAAACGTTTAAATTTACGTAATAGGCCCTCTGGTGTTAGCTAGTCGTTATGTTAATTGCTATTGTTTTGTAATATGTAATATAAAATGTAATATTATTGTAAAGATGGAAACTAATTGAAAAGATGTGTTGTTGCGGAGTTTCTTGTCGCTTCTTCTCCCTAACCATAACACCTTGTGAAGCGATGTAGTTTAAAAAAAAAATAACATGTTGACTTTCAATAAGTGATACTTTTGTATCCTACATTGAATAAAATATTTTTTATTTTTGATGTTTGAATGGTACTCAATAGTGCATGGTCCGATTTCAGTGTGATTTTTTTGAAAGAGGCAAGGTTTGATTTAAGGTTTGATGAAGGTCGCGTTCAACCGATATTTAACTTTTAACACAATCGCTGTGTATACCTGGGTTATAGTATTATGTTATACCAACCTGTCCGTCTGCGTGATGGTCATCCGAGGAGACGTCTGGCAGCCCCCGGTAGGTGCCCTTGGCTCGCCAGTCGGCGGGTTTGCGTTTCTTCTTGAGCGGCAAGCGGCGCGCGTGCACCGGGGTGGAGTGCGGCGACTCGTTGGACGACTCGTCGGGCAACCCGCGGTACGGGCCGCGGTGCCGCCGCCCCACCGTCGGCGACCCCTCCACCGACTCCAGTCGCACCACCTGCTAACATATAATACACTAGCTTGCCGCCCGCGACTTCGTCCGCGTGGAAGATTTCATTAAAATCGGTTCAGCAATTACAAAAAGAACCATGTGAATCAACCGCCAAATCTCGGAGATATCGATGTACATACATAAAAAAAAAAAAATACGCCGCGAATACAGAACCTACTCCTTTTTTGAAGTCGTTTAAAAAATATGCCTATATGTTATCCAGCTCCTAATCTGTCTACCAACCAAATTTCATCCAAATCCGCCCAGCCGTTTAGGCGTGAGGAGGTAACAAACATACACACACACAAACTTTCGCATTTATTATAATATATAAATAAATAAATATAAATATATAAATATTTATATATACATATTATTATAGTTGGGAATTAGTTGGGATATACAACCACGTGCCAAACATTTCTTAGGCCCGTATTAATAAACCATTCTCAAGATTGAGAACAGTCTTGTGACCGGTGTCAAGTAAACGTGTTGATTAATAAACCGAACTTGAGACCTGAAAAGCATGTGCATACTCAAGCCGTACTCACTTGAGTGGTGCGCGTATTTATAAACGAAACTCAAGACTATCATTCATTCGCCGCTGAGGCGAATACTTGAGAAGTGATCTCAGCTGAGTAGACCTCAAGATTGGTTTATAAATTAGCACAGAGCTTATGATAGCGTCAACTTCTTAAGACGCATCTCGGGTGATACAGCCTCAAGACATGTATTGAGATTGGTTTATCAATACGGGCCTTAGACGGGCAGGAGCGTGTTAGTGAACGAGATCGAACTTTGCATGCCAATTTTTCTTTTTTTTTGTTCTTAAACGATTTAATTGTAAAATTTCGCAGCTACATAATTATTTGTAATACTTATACTGACCTAATATTACTGTGTGCTACCGTCCATGTTTATACCGGATGAGTTTTTTTACAGTAAGGAAAAAAATAAGGCATGTTAATTTAGTGAAATAGAATTCTACCCATTCTACCTGTTCTTAGTAAAATTTTTGAGAAACTTATTCTGGGTCAAATACTGTGTCATTTCAATACAAATGGACTACTACATGATAAACAGTTTGGCTTTACTAACGGTCGCTCGACAACGGATGCTGGTGTAGCTCTAATTAAAAATATTTATAATGCCTGGGAAGATCGCAGCGATGCAATCGGTGTGTTTTGCGATCTTTCAAAGGCATTCGATAGTGTGGATCACAAAACGCTTTTATTTAAATTAGAACATTATGGGGTACACGGCAAAGCCCTCGACTTATTAACTTCTTATTTAGAAAATAGAATTCAAAAAGTTAAGGTAAATCTGGAAAAATCTTCAGGATCTTTTGTGAAAATGGGAGTGCCTCAAGGATCAATTCTGGGTCCTTTTATGGGTTTTAGTTTATATTAACGACTTGCCTTATTTAGTTCGGAACCTGGTTGATATTGTGTTGTTTGCTGATGACACTTCATTTATATTCAAAATAAAGAGAGGGTCGAATGATATTGACGATGTAAACGATACTCTTTCACAGGTTTCGAACTGGTTTACTGTGAATAATTTAGTCCTAAATGCTAAGAAAACCAAATGTATTAAGTTTTCCTTACCTAATGTAAGGCAGGGGGAAAACAACCTAAAGTTAAATAGTGAGGCATTGGAATTTGTTGAGAACACTGTTTTTCTTGGCATTACTTTGGACTCCACACTACAGTGGGGGTCGCATATTGAGACACTTGCGAGCAGGCTCAGTTCAGCTGCTTATGCTGTTCGTAAGATTAGACAACTTACTGACATTAAAACAGCGAGGCTCGTTTATTTTAGCTACTTTCTAGTAGAAGCGTACTGCATTATGTCTTATGGTATACTACTGTGGGGTAGGGCTGCAGATATTCAAACAATATTTGTTCTACAAAAAAGAGCAATCAGAGCAATATATAATTTACGCTGCCGTGATTCTCTAAGAGAACTGTTTAAAGAAATAAGTATTTTAACTGTTGCATCTCAATATATACTATGACAGTATAATGTATGTACGCAAAAATATATGCCTATTTCGTAAACATTCTGATAATCATAATTTGAATACTAGAAACAAAAATAAAATTGAAATTCCACAATTTAGACTTAGCAAGGTTAGCACATCCTTTGTGGGACACAGCATACGCTTTTACAATAAAATACCAGAACATGTATTGAGTTTAACAGAGCAGAAATTTAAACGCCACATTAAAGAAACTCGGTGTAAGAAGGGTTATTACAGGATAGATGATTATTTAGGCGATAAGGAGGTCTGGTGTTAGCTGGTCGTTATGTTAATTGCTATTGTTTTGTAATATGTAATATTAAAATGTAATATTATTGTAAAGATGGAAACAAATTGAAAAGATGTGTTGTTGCGGAGTTTCTTGTCGCTTCTTCTCCCTAACCATAACACCTTGCGAAGCGATGTAGTTTAAAAAAAAATAATAACATGTTGACTTTCAATAAGTGATATTTTTGTATCCTACATTGAATAAAATATTTTTGATTTTAGGTCGTTATTTTTTTTTTTTCAAAACCATATTCGACGTACGCTCCCGCCGGAGATTGATATGCGACTGGCGGGATTCTTAGGGTTCGTATCATGCGTAATTTATTTGGAACTCATATTTTCTCAAAGTTTTTTTTCCTCTCTCATAAACTCACCGGTATATTGGCGGCGATTTTTTATGAGCATTGTTTTTACTGATAGTTTTTTTAGTTCCATCGTTTATATTAGTCTGTAAATCTTCCAAAAAGTATATAAATAAAAATAAAACAATCAATATTATAGCAATAGTTTTAACGACGCTCTGGTTTGTTTCCACAACCTTCTTTGAAACCGCATCGTTGGTGGCAGATCCAGTGGCATTCTGTGTGATTACTATTTCATCTTATATTTCGATGCTATGATGATGTAGCTCATGTAGTTTAAGGGTATGTTTATCATTTATCACTAACTTGAGCGGAAAAGAGTGCATCGGCATCGCGTCACGGGGCTGGCGGGGTCGTCATATAGTGTATGTTGCAATCAAAATGAGTGTAATATAATATGAAACAGATGAATATTACTTAATCTCTATACCACAATAGTCACACACACAACTATGAAAACAATAGTATTGCGTACGTTTTTCTACAAGCGGTACTGCCAGAATTATCAGCGCTGTAGCAGGGCAGCATAGAAGATGCCCTATAGTTTGTGGTGCGTCACTGCACAAGCATCGGTGTTTTTAGTCAAAAAATTATTATAGTTGACATGAAAACTTGTTACAATATTACTAGTCGTGTGTAATAGTTGATTAAATAATAATACCGTTATTTATTATATTTCCGATATTTTTTGTTCCGAATATTTGTTATTCCGCTAACGTCTTGACATTTATTAGTTAGACATTTTTTTTTATCCGAAATTATGTTTTGTATTACATTTCCGCGTTTTGATTGACCTTTTTACTTCACGTTGTGTCAAATTTCCGTAAAACTATTTACCGCAATATCGAAAACTCGTCATAACATTAACCATTCTATTATATGTCCGATAGATCAATTGACCATTATATTACAAGGCCAAATTTCATTTCTCTCTGCATACTCGATTTCGCCCACCTCGTTTCCGCCACACCCTTCTAACCTAACCACAGACCAATAAACATTGATCCGAGAACCTAACCAACAGATGTCGAGCTGCCCCAAACTCCCGTGCTCGCTTCGCTCGCATATAGGGAAATCGTTTTATGTAGTACTTACATGGCCCTATGACTCGCTTTTTACCATTTTATTGCAGTTAAAATTAAAGTTTTTAAAGTAGGTAATTCGGAAGTTTAATATGACTTACAAATATGTATTCTGTAAACTGGTTCTTGGGAATGATTATCACATAAAATGTCTAAAAAAGGCCTGGTGTAATTTCATAAAGTATAATAAAGCGTTTACAAACAAATTATATAATTAATCAAGTAACTGTGTGTTTTTGTTAACGAATTCCGATACCCTGAGTTTTGGTGTTAAACCTTAAACCTTACGCCCCAGATTAGCATGAGTACCTCTAGCTGCGCCTCTATCTGGATGCAGTCGTCGTCCATGCGGCGGATGGCGGCGTTGTGCGGCCCGCTGTAGTCGGGGTAGGAGCCCAGCGCCTCGCCGGGGTAGGAGCCCAGCGCCTCGCCGGGGTAGGGGACCAGTGCCTCGCCGGGGTACGGGCCTAGTGCCTCGCCGGGGTAGGGGCCCAGCGCCTCGCCGCGGGAGCTGCCCGACGCCGACTGCGACTCGCCATCCGACCCGGACTCCGCCCTGATACATACCACATCACATCGGGTTATTTTTAAAAGGACAACAAGCAGCTGCACAATTTCTATACTCAATCTAGTTTTACGAAAATGAAGTGGCTCATTGTACGACCAGCAACGTTATCCACAGGTTACTATTTTATAGATATACCCTCTTATTCATAAAAATTTACAAACGCTTTATAAGCCTGTTTTAGTTAAAGTACGTTTTGTCACATTTTTTCAATACAACATTTCCTTATAAAAACTAAAACAGGCCAATAAAGCGATTGTAAATTTTGACGAATAAGACGGTTAGACAGTAGTACTAAAGTAGTATTAATTTAACACCAAAACTTGAGTATATTCCTAAACTAAGTTTGACTATATTACATGCATACTGTATGAATTGCATACATACTTATTCTCGCTCATGTTGGGGTAGGCAGAGACTATTGATTGCCACTTGCAACGATCCTGATAAACTACTTTTGCCTCTTCCATTCTCATCAAATGCTTCATACACACTCGTCGGTTAGGGGTTTACATGACCTTTTGTGAGTACGTCAGTCACTTGATCCTACAGGTTATTGTAATAAGTCCCTAATTATAGGTAGTAAATAGTGCTACAAAATAATTTACACCAAAAACATATTAATTAATTAATTAATTTATTTATTTATTTATTGATTGATTTATTTACTTATTTACATAGAATCAACAGCATTATCGCAGAAATTATATTATAGTGAACTAATACCAAACTTATGCCAATTAGTGATTCTCATTATGTTACCGACAATGGTTATCGTTATAATTGAGTGGGTAACGTTTTAATTATATTACAAGAAAATTGGTATTTTTAATGCTGTATTTTATATTTAGTACACGATAATTTTAATGTTACTTGTTATATTTTTGTGCAATAGACAATGAAAAAGTAATATTATACTAATTTTGACGATGAAATAGGAAACCTTAGTCAAGTGGTGAAGCCATTACCATTTTATTAAAATTAAAACCAGATACAGTATAATTCTAAAAATTTAGTCAAAGATACTATTCAGTTTCATCAAATCATTTTAATGACAGGCAGATCGTTGAATTACGCCCAAATACTATTTAATTGCTCATTGGGTTAAAACAAATCAAAAGTTAGGTAAGTTTGTTTAGTTTAGTTATTTTAATCTCTTTTGTGTACATATGTCTTGGTTGAATAACATGGTTTAGGCACATTGTCTCTTCTAGTACTTGACGACCTGTTTGGTGTAGTGGTTAGCAACTTTGACCACTATACCAAAAGGTTGCGGGTTCGAATGTCGCTAGGGGCATATGTTTGTGTGATGAATACGGACATGTGTACCCGAGTTATGAATGTTTTCATTTATAATAAGTAAGTATTTATTTACAAAAAAAAAGTATTTATGTAGTATATCAACCATCTGGTATCCACAACACAAGCCTATAGTTGCTTACTGTAGAACTAGATGGCGCTGTGTGTATGTCTAAGGATATTTATTTATTATTAGTGATAGCGTGACAACTTGCGATATAGTTTATCACACATTTTATCGCTGTCATCTGTCAAAATGAGCAACATAACAGTGGTACAGCAGCATTTTGAATCAAAATATCAATTTGATAGATGCGCGCGATAAAACGTGTGATCATAGCGTGTGGTCATGCTACCGATGCTGGTGGTGTTAAATGAATTGTTTGTCAAATAATTATGATTTTAACATTACGTTCTTTGTATTCCTCTTTAATTGTTTGAATTCTTAAAGCAAATAAAATACACAAAACCCTTCTTAACTTTAAGAGTCTAAAATATCATTCTGTCACTTTCTGTTCGTTGACATTCAAAGCGACGAAATGAAGTTTAAAGGGGCTGTAAAATTAAGAATCGTGGACCATAATGTGTTATCCTCCATTCATTTGCAAACTTGTGTATATGTTGTAGGTAGTTTAGCCAACCAATGAATGCCCAAGCGGATCGTTTGGCGGACATTTCTTGCATTACAGAAAACTGAGCTGCCCAGGGGGAGGTCCACTGCATGCTTCTCCTCAATATTATCTGTTGCAATAGCAATTGGATGACGATTTCGACATTTTCTGGCTGGGGTAACGCACACCAAGCGTAGATAGATCTGCGCTTGAGCATAGTTAGAAAGAAATTGCGGTACACAAGTTACATAAAGCTGTCCTTTTTTAACTATCCTCAAGCTGAGATGTCTGTTTGAGTAACATTCTGTAATACTGGCCTTAGTAGTTTATCAATGAGTATCATCGTAATTCGAGTTTACTAGCACACTATCTACCAGTTAATAGCTTGCCAATGACTCGACTGAACCTGTTATAGTCTGGCGTCCGCGGCGCGGTAGGCGTAGCTCCAGAACCATCGGGCTCCGCCCCGAAAACCTCACCATCCTCTGGATACAAAGGGAATCTGTAACAGCAAATACATACATAGCATTACATTTTGTATTCTCATTGGACTTGTCCCGAACCCCGCCATTCTGTGAGGCGAGCTTATAATTATACAGTATGTGTAATGTTTGGAACCCACTTGTTGACAATGATACACCTTCGCGCATATGTATGCCCCTCACTCAACTAGAAAATCAAATCAAATCAAAATATTTAATTTCATAGGATAAAATTATCACTTGAAAACGTCACTATTAATATTACATTTAAATTTGGAAAAGCGAGGATATGCCCGAATGAGATACCAATCTATTACTAATTCTTTATATTTTTTTTTGTTCCGCATATTTTATTTGTTCCCCCTCCCAGGTAACGTTTCAAACTTCCAGTAGGTTTGACTGCAAGAGATGTCTTCAGAGATAAGCTCACTTTGTACATATTTTTTCTTTGTCTCTTTCTCTTTAATCTCTCTCTCTTTCTCTTTGAATTTCTTGTGCAATAAAGAATAGTACTTATATGAGGATGTATAGGCGTGACCATTTACCTGTAATTGTCCTCGGAGAGACGGTCGTCGTCGTCGGTCGCTATGAACTGTACGCAGAGGGCGCAGTCGCCCTTCACGCTCTGGAGCGCCTGAACTGCCTCCTTGTGACAAGCCTGTGGATCAATATCGTCCTCTAACATCGGCAGATTGTGATATAGTCAAGGTGGCCTATTCCCAGAAATACTACCAAGTATTTACCACCAGGCAGAATACTGAGAATATTTTTCTAAGTTTTACTTCCAATGAGATCAGTCCCGGTTGGTTTCAATTCAAGGTAGTCCTTAAGTCAAGTCGGTGGTCTATAGGGGCGGCTTAAAAACACCAACTGTCAGGTGATCACTAATTTGACACAAATAAAGCAAACCACACATAAATGCGACAACGAATTAAAAAAGGTAATAAGGTTCTCAGAAAAACACCTAAAGTAAAAGAATCTAACTAGATAATTATAAGAACAATATTATGAACGCCACAATACGATACCAAAATAAAAAAGTAGTAAATTGCAGTTTTTTTTTTATGATTGACTGGATTCGCGTTTGACCACAATCTCACCTGATGGAAAGTGACGATGTGGTCGAAGATGAAGCACGCGATCCCAGTAAATGCCTATTCACTCTGCTCTTGAAGAAAACAAGATTGTAATATTCAGGAAAGACTGACGCCGGAAGGGAGTTGCATTTCTTGGCTTTTCGGATGATGAATGAAGAATCGAACTTCTTAGTGCGAATGTTCGGTATATTAACTATACTACTATATATAACTATAGGTAAAAGAAATACAAATTTTACAAAATACAAAATTTTATAAAGTACAGTTAAGTGTTTAGAAACAAATTATAAATAAGATGAGCAGAATGATGTCACGTGTTGCGGCGTGCACCAATGGGTTAGCACTCAGCTCATGCTGCGCCGATTCATAGAGCTGCTTTTCAGTACTCCCAAATGACTGTCAGTACTCCCAAATGTCTTTTATCTTTGTCGTAGAAATGTTTCTGTAATAGTGTTGCTACTAATACATACACAAGGTACTAGTAGTTAAACTTCGAAAGAAAATACCCACTATTCCAACTAGTAGTAATGTTGAAACTATATCTTCCCAATTTTCCCACTGGTAGCAAAAGGAGAAGGGGCGAAATGTATAGGACCAGTCCCCACCAAGACCAATAACGACGAGACATAGCTCATTGGAAAGCTCTTTTCATTGCCTTCATTTGTTACTATGGCGGCCAGTCTCAAAGCTGTGTGTGAAAAAAGTTATAGCTAAAATAAGAACAACTTAATTGTAGTTAAGAAATGTATTGAATCAGACCCCCACTAAAACCAATAACGACAAGACATACGTCATTAGAAAGCTCTTTTCATTGCCGTCATTTGTTACTATGGCGGCCAGTCTCAAAGCTGTGTGTGAAAAAAGTTGTAGCTAAAATAAGAACAACTTAATTGTAGTTAAGAAATGTATTGAATCAGACCCCCACTAAAACCAATAACGACAAGACATACGTCATTAGAAAGCTCTTTTCATTGCCGTCATTTGTTACTATGGCGGCCAGTCTCAAAGCTGTGTGTGAAAAAAGTTGTAGCTAAAATAAGAACAACTTAATTGTAGTTAAGAAATGTATTGAATCAGACCCCCACTAAAACCAATAACGACAAGACATACGTCATTAGAAAGCTCTTTTCATTGCCGTCATTTGTTACTATGGCGGTCAGTCTCAAAGCTGTGTGTGAAAAAGTTATAGATAAAATAATTTCAACTTAATTGTGGTTTTGAAACTTACGTACGTATTTACGTTTCTTTCTTATACTTAAAATATTATTGACGACCGGTTGGTGTAGTGGATAGTGACCCTGTCAGCGAAACCAACGGTTGCGGGTTCGAATCCCGCGAGGGGTAAATGTTTGTGTGATGAATACGAACATTTATTCCCGAGTCATGGATGTTTATATAAATATTTATGTATGTTTATCCGTTATCTAGTATCCATAGCACAAGCTTTGCTTAGTTTGGTACTAGATGATTGGTGTAAGTGTCCGAAATATTTATTTATATTATTTATTGACATCTACAAAAGTCGAAATACCAATCATTATCGTACGTTTCTTTCTTACACTTAAAATATTATTTACTTCTACAAAAGTCGAAACGCCAACCATTATAGTAAGTTTCTTTCTTACACTTAAAATATTATTCACTTCTACAATAGTCGAAACGCCAACCATTATTGTACTTTTGTTTCTTACACTTAAAATATTATTTACTTCTACAAAAGGCATAACGCCAACCATTATCGTACGTTTCTTTCTTACACTTAAAATATTATTTACTTCTACAAAAGTCGAAACGCCAACCATTATAGTACGTTTCTTTCTTACACTTAAAATATTATGACTAACTAAGTATTAAAACTAAGAACAGGAAAGAGAAAACAAAGACTAGCTGGGCAATTTAACTAGTTCAACTTATGCCGCATTGATTCACTTACAGACATTTTCTTCATACAAGGAAATCGTGAAATCCTACAGTGCTGTAGGAAGCTGTGCACATATCATGTCTATCGTATGGTACATGGGATTAGGGCGATACATCGACTTTTATTTTTACTTTTATTTACACCCTGTATATATTTTCTCCTGATTGTGGTTTTTTTGCGAGATGTGATTTATAAGCCTCTTAATAATATAATGTTTTATCTTTTATAAACTTTGTAGCATATTGTAAAAAGAAAATAAACCGATAGTTTACGGAATATACGGGCAGAGCAAGAGTACTCCGGCTACAAACACCATACCCGCACTTTAAACCACCTATAGCTTCAAAATTCATTCAAGCGTAGGATTTATCACGAGCCTTGTTAATGTGATTTAGATAGAATTGTTAACAATCACATCATTCAAAAACGCTGCAGGAGCATTGAAAGGTTCATGCTTTCCGAAGCCAATATACCAGATTATAGATGTTGTATGTGCACAACTGCCCACTGTTCGTCGCCCAGTCATGCAAGTGCAATAATAATGTGATATTGCATTAATACCGATTTGATCTCTGTCTATCAAAATATAACAGTAATATATTTTCGCCCTGACATGTCGTGACTGGATGCGTCCTCTTAACAACCAACTATTTTGAGGTAAATTGTATAGATGCATGTTACCGCGTCCAACATCTCTAAATACTTCTATTATATAAACTCCATTTTGCAAATGTTCACCGCAGTACGATTTTGAAAGTTTTACTTGATAGGAGCCCAACGCAAACATTATAACATCGTTTTCTGTAAGTGATGGAAAGTCATGCAAGTCAAGTTCGTTAGCATCTATTCTCGTGAATGGAACCCTTTGTCTGTTAAGATTGTTGTCATTGACATAATCATATAAACGATTAGGCATATTAATTTTTTGGTTAATAGTGTTTACTATAACTTCGGCGTTAATATTGTCTACAATTGGTTCACGAAAAGCATTTATTAGGGCACCCGCTATTTTAAAGTCTGTAAATAAGTTGTGTAATGTAGTGTTGAAGTAATCTTGGCGCAATAACTTGAAATCGCGTTTGAATCTCCCGTTGATTACTTCAACTACCCAGCGACATATAGTTACTAGTCTCGATTTATTGGATTGATCAGTAGTCAACTGTGTTTCAAACCTATCCTTTGTGGGTGGTAAATGTACTTCATATCCACATGTTTCTAGACTCGCAACAGAATCACGAAAACCTCTGTCAAGAATAAATACATCGTTTTCTTGCAAAAACCAATTAATCGCGCCGTTTTCATTATTAACCAAATCTGACATAATCGTTGCATCTGACTTTGTAGCAGCAAAAGGGCCTAATATGTCGATAATATATCCATCGGAACATACAATGAGAAATGGTTTTAATAGGTTAAGATACTTATGTAAGCTATACGACAAACGTTGGAAAGAAAAATTGGAACTACTTTGAATGTACGCATAAGTCCCATCGCAAATAACGATAGCCTTTGAGTTTTCGTCATTGCCAAATAGAGCTTTAGGTATCGACAAGTTTCTATCTAGAACATTATCCCTAGTTAAATGATTAAAACCCATGTGACGAGAAACGAACTCTGTTATTAAACAATTTCTCACTATTTTTAATATTCTTTCAATACTTCGGCGGGACATCTTAAATAAGCTAGCTAGTCTGAGATTTGTCTCTCCGGTTCGCAGTTTTGTTAAATAAATTCCTAATGCCAACCGTGGTTTACGGTGGCTTTCGATCAACGAAGGAGTTTCATGAACTATTGTGTTAAACTGTAAGTTATTAAAACCGGTCCAAAAATGCATGTCTACATCTGTTACAGCACCTATTGTTTCAAAGTCTAAATGTCTACTGTATTGAACAGCTTTCGTCAAGATTTCACAAATGTCCGCAAATTGATCACTGTTAAAGTCATGTGTCACAGAACAAAATCTATGTCTCGTCGCTATTGATTTCGGTGGGGTCTGATCCCATGCATTTCTTAACTACAATTAAGTTGTTCTTATTTTAGCTACAACTTTTTTCACACACAGCTTTGAGACTGGCCGCCATAGTAACAAATGACGGCAATGAAAAGAGCTTTCTAATGACGTATGTCTTGTCGTTATTGGTTTTAGTGGGGGTCTGATTCAATACATTTCTTAACTACAATTAAGTTGTTCTTATTTTAGCTATAACTTTTTTCACACACAGCTTTGAGACTGGCCGCCATAGTAACAAATGACGGCAATGAAAAGAGCTTTCTAATGAGCTATGTCGCGTCGTTATTGGTCTGGTGGGGACGACTTGTCGCAACCTCCTTTGCTAAAATATTCTCGATATTCTTACTGGTGGTAACACTTGGTAGTAATAATATCTGGGAATAGTACATTATGTAATTTTAAGTGTAATAATAAAAGAATCGAAAAATACATGAAAAAATATGACGTTGCCAGCTCGCACCATAAGTACACTCTTAAATGTATGGCACTCACCTGTGTGAGATCAACGTCGTTGATGGCCAGTATCGCGTCACCCACGTACAGCTCCCCGGTGAGCGCAGCGGGCCCGCCGGCCTCCAGCTCCGAGATCAGGATCGGCACGCCGTGTTCCCTGCCGCCCTGCAACGCAATATAACCCTGGTGAAGACCGGCCGATGACAACGAGCCTGGGGATCTACTCCCTAACGAAAATAGCTTCGGACGGCCGAAACTTCAGACTTTTTGTTCTGCTAAGAATCCTTTATTTGCATAACTTCAGACGTTCCTTGCGGCCCGTACTAACTTGTGATGTCCAACTATATACAACAAAAGTAAAATAATGACGATTGGTTTATAATTGAAACAGCAAACTGCAAAACAAAAAGTCCGAAGTTACGGCCGTCGGTTTGTAAGGTTCCGTAGCAAAAAGGAAATCATCATGATCACACACATATCACCAGCCTATACAAGTTCACTATTGAATATAACTCTCTCCAATATTATACTATCGCCACTCATTGGGCAGGCGGGGTGGCGATCGCATATTTTTTTGGAAGTATCGAGCCTATGACCCTGCTGCCGATGGGGCATTGTTAAGCTCGTGATCCCTTAGTCGCCTTTTACAACATCTACGGATAGGGATCTAGGGTCACTATGCTACTCTACCGGGTTAAAAAGGTTATCATGATAGTCCTCTACGTATGTCATAGGTGTCGATCACAGCCCATAGACCCCTAAGTATATCAATTAGCATATGACGAAGTGAATAATGCTGTCTCAAAAATAGTCGAATGGTTCACAGTCAATAACTTGCTCCTTAATGAGAACAAAACGAAATGTCTTAGATTTTCATTACCTAATGTTGAACAGGTTGCCACCAAAATAAGAATTAAACATGAACAGTTGGAACTTGTGGACACAACTGTATTCCTTGGTATGACTTTAGATTCTCGGTTACAGTGGGGACCCCATATTAAAAAACTAATGAAAAGACTCAGTTCTGCCGCATATGCTGTTAAGAAAATTCGAAATATCTGTGATATTGAAACAGCGCGCTTAGTCTACTTCAGCTACTTTCACAGCTTGATGTCATATGGTATCTTGCTGTGGGGAAACGCTGCTGATACAGATAGCATATTTCTCTTACAGAAACGAGCTATTCGTGCAATTTATAAATTAAGGTCAAGAGATACATTAAGACAAATATTTAAAGAAATTAATATTTTAACATTTTCGTCACAATATATATATGAAAATCTTGTATATGTTAAGAGAAATATATATTCATTCGAGAAACATTGTGACCGACATAATGTCAATACAAGGAGCAAAAATCAATTAGCTGTACCTTTTAGTAGACTTAGTAAAGTTAATAAGTCATTCAGAGGTCAATGTGTGCGCTTCTACAACAAGGTTCCCATGGATATACGGAATCTTCCGCTTAATAAATTTAAACTTATTATAAAACAAAAATTATGTAAAAAGGGATATTACAAAATTTCAGACTATATTAATGAAAGTAATCCATGGGATTAAACGGCTCCTCTACTCGATATATAAAATTGTTGTAACCTTTCTTGATTGTACATGATTTATTGAAAAGAGACAAACCCTCTGAGTTTCTCGCTAGCTCTTCTCAGTAGTGGTCGCGTTCCGAGCTAGTGGTAGTTTAAAAAACAAATGACGTTCATAAGTGCATATTGTATTGCCTACATGAATAAATGATTTTCATTTCATTTCATTTCATTTCATTTCATTTCATTTCATTTCATTTCAAGTATTTAATTTACTGTACCGAATGAATGCTGTCAACCACTCACAACCACATGTAACTTTGAGAGTAGACCGAGTAGGTAACTTTATTATTAGTTTAACCTACAATAAAGTTTTATATTTACTTATTTTAATTCGCTTGTTTATTTATTTACGGAAATGTATGGCACACGAGTGCACCTGGAAAGGTTGTAACTGCTCTTCGATGACATCGATACTGACCGTGACAGAGATCCCCAGGCCGAGGTTAGGCGATCTCCGTACGCGCACGGTGCGCGGGCGCTGGCGATGCGCGTGCGCGTGGGGGTGGGGGTGGGGGTGGGGGTGGGCGTGGGCGTGGCCGTGGGTGTGGGCCTCACACGCGGGCCGCGCCGGCCGCGGGGACAGCCCGCGGCACACGCGCACCAGTGTCTTGTGCCGCTGCAGCAGGATCTCCGCCTCCACCTAGTCAAAAACGCCGATTCATCTCTTCAAGAAAGATGTAAAAACGTTTTCAGAGCTTGCAGGCTTTTCTGTTTCATATAATTACTACGAATTATTTTTTTTAGAATATACTTTTCCTACCGACACCCACATCCAACAGCTTTACGTTGGAGCACTGACTCCTCTCACTAGGAGAGGATTGGTAGATTAATGTCCGAGTAGTTGCCGCTTTAGGCCATCAACTTGGCTTCGAACACTTGAATGAAAATGCCTCTAACGTTCACCTATCCAAAGACTGACCACACCAGTCATTTTTTTTTTCATTAATCGAAAACGAATAACGAATGCTATTGCGTCACATAAGGTTCCATGTCACTCGTGAAATATTTTATAAATAATAATAAATAAATCTTTATTTCATTCACCACAAATGAGAATTTATTACAAAAAGACTTGATCTTAATAACTAAATGATAACCTCATTTGTCAATTCAATATTTGCTGAATTTCCTAATACTGAATCGAAATACTATGTACTAAAATAAAATCCTGCATTCTTTCTAGTAGCATGTTCAACATTACCTGAGCCCATAACGAATCTCTGACTTCAGCGCGCATGTCCCTGCCTAGAAGCTGCAACTGTTGTATCCTGCCTGCTAACTCCTTGTCTAGGTACTTCGTTGCTAACCTGAAAAAAAAAACATTGCACTTTGTACACATTCCAAAAAATCCTGCCCAGTACAGTCCACTTACCCCAATAGAAATTGTAATAAGATATATATTATTTGAAAAAATTCTATCAAATTAAATAGTGTGATGGTTGTGAACCGTTCAAGTAAGTAGCTACAGGGAAAGCTTATGTCATGGACAGGTGGAAAACAAATCCTGCATTATAGGAAATTACGCTGTCCAGAGAGGAGCCCCGCCGCCTGAAATTCAATGGAACCTAACCAACCCGCTCTGAGCACACAGTTTTCTGTAAAAGCGGGAACATCTACCGTTACAATGCACCTAGGCATTGATTGAATAACTAATTTAACCATCTGCCTATGACATATACAGACAAAACGGTTGCAAAGAGACATACGAATATAATAAAATTGTGTGGTTAACCCCTAATACAGTGCGCCCTTTTTGGGGCGTGCTTTTACAAACACACAGTGACTTGGCGTTCATACTTAGCTCAGTAGTCCACTCTAACAACGTCCTTAGAAGTTTTCATCAATATGTGCGCTTATATACTGAAACTAGCGAAATTCACCTCAATCCACATGAGATCGCCGTAGTGTAGATACTCAGAAATACGACGGACGACGTCGACGGCTAGTGTATAGTACGACGAATTTGGGCCAGCGTGCTTCTTCATGTAGTGGGCACTTGCACAATCTACAAGAGCGCAACCTTATTCAAGAATCTGCCGTGATTAGTCATAATGCGCAGTTCTAGCAAGAAGTTCACCAATAAGTCAAATATTATCCATTACACGCTAAATATTTTGTACAAGAACTTGACTAAAGTCGAAAAGGGATAGGTTTTAAAGATGAAACGGTACGTAACTTAATATACCAACCAACTCACACAGCACAACTGTGAAACTTATGATTGTTCGGATTCGAAGAAGTCGGGAATGTAAAATATGTGGCTCTCGGGATCTGAAAAATCGCGCTTATGTACCCTAATAGTTATACGAAGTACTCACCTGGCACCAAATAGTTCTGAGTGTAGCGCCAGCACGGTCTCGCGCAGCGCCGCGTTTTCCCGCGCCAGCTGAGCGGCCTCGGCCCGCGCACGCGCCGCGTCCGGAACGTTGCCCGCTGCGTCGCCGGAGTCCTGTAGACCACCTGTGGGCACAGCTTTATGCCTTTATCACATAGCTTTGCGAAAGGAATATCTTATAACTTAGAACGTACATGCCATGAAATTCTCTACAATAATAAGAATCAAAGATATTTAAATTAGCTTTAGGCTTTCCAACTCGCAAACTGTACCCAATAAATTCTGAATGTATATTGTATTTGAACTTTTAATTTATGAAATGAGAGCGACAATAATGGACCCAATGCAGAGTGCAAATAATATAATTTCTAATTTGGCAATCGATATAAAATTAAATTTATGTGTTCAATGATGACGACCTGTTTGGTGTAGTGGTTAGCAACTCTGACCGCTATACCAAAAGGTTGCGGGTTCGAATCCCGCTAGGGGCATATGTTTGTGTGATGAATACGGACATGTGTACCCGAGTTATGGATGTTTTTCATTTATAATAAGTATTTATTTCCAAAAAAAAAATGTATTTATGTAGTATATCAACCATCTAGTATTCACAACACAAGCCTATATTTTTTTTTATTTTTTTTTTTTTTTTTTTTGATTTATTTATTTATTATTATTATTTATTATTTAATGATTTCCTATTTGTTGAAATCCCCCATTGTAACTGGTTACCCTAACCAACTTATGGACCTGAAATTTGATAACGATAATTATTGTTACTAAACTAATAACTTACCAGCGGAGGCAGCCCTGGCTTGCACCAATTCAGCCCTCATGTCCACCAGCTCTGCCTGCAAAGAACAAAAAATCAGGTTTATATCTTGGACTAGCTATTTTCTTCGTGGACCCGTACGCCCTATACGGACATATTCCATCGGAATTGAACCTCCGTTACTTTGGTAAACAAACCGTCTTCACCTGAGAAACCGTGGACATTCTTGTTAGCTTAGTTCTGTGAGGATGGAGCCTATGCCTCTTAATATAAATGCGACAATTAGACAACTTTCACGTTACGCCTGAGTGGATTTAGATTAAATTTGGTATAGATAGAGGTGGACTATGTCGTGGGTTATAATACATAAAGGGTACTTTTTATTGTAGCCCACAACATTTCAACTAAATCGACGATTTCAAATAAATCCAACAGAACAATAACCTGATTACACGCGGCCAGAACAGCGGTTGGAAGTTTAGTGAACATAATTATATTTAGATGCCTATTTGAATAGAAGGATATAAGAGCACAAAAATATCTATATGTCCACAGGGTCTAGCATCCTGGTGGGTCATACTGAACGAAGGAAATATTGTCTAATCCTTCCATGGAAAGTGATACAAATCATTCATCTTAGGAGAAACATTTATTCAACAGTGGCCTTCTACATGCTGTTGATTTGATGTTTAGGGTAGAGTAGGAACATCGGAATATAATCGTGCGAAGAATTGTTAAAAGATCGTAGTTCCGATACTCTGTTGGTCGACACATTACTTGTGTGATGGATGAACCGTACAGGGACAGAATACTTTTTCGACGAACGGTACAGCGAAAACGACCTTTGTAGCGAGCGAGCTAGATGGGTTGGAGCACCCGACACTGTTGATTAGATTTACACGGTTAAGGCGAGAGCGAAGCCTAGCCTTCGATGTTAGGTTGAACATGTTGAACAATACCGGAAAGTTCTTTCGCAATAGCGTTCGTCGAAGTATTCTGTCGCTGAATGGTTTATCGCATAATAAGCAATGTGTCGACCAACAGAGTATCGAAATTGCGATCTTTCGAACTACTGTTCTTCGCACGTTTGTATTTCGATCTTCAGTTACGGACTCGATGTCTGTACATGCTGGGTGCATTAATATAGTGTTTCTAGTGTAGTGGAGGAGTTTGTATTAATTTTATATTGATCCGTTAGGCCATCAATAAAAGAAACAACACTTTCGCATTTCAAATGCTGTAATCGCGTGTCAACAATGAGCGGTGTCCGATGTCAGCGCTACAATAGAATTTAATCTCTTGCCGAAATCAATGGCGGCGTAAATCCGAATTAAAGCGGACAGATGGCGCACGCCCGCCCGGCCGTAAGCGCACATAAATCGTTTGACTTCTGCACTCTTGCGCTGTAATTCCTTTAACTACCGACATGTGTCGCCCTCACAATATTATATTTTGTGAGACAAGTATTTCGTGCGATTGAAGCAATTCGTTTGATCAACTGTAGGTACTCAGTCCTACCTCGGAAGAGGACGAAAGCAGTTTCTATCAACAAGTAGCTTACAAGGGAGTTATAAGAAACATATGCGGTCTTTCACCAATAGCTTATATCTCACCATCACCGGGCCGTTGATAAATATGCCTAGTGGAAAACCCTATCTGCATGTAGATGTGACGATTCGCAAAATGGTAAGATGACAAGTTTCTCCTTATGAATGATAGATAAGAACCTGTACAGAAATAAATCTGAAATAGATATAGGTGCAGTGCATTACGGATGTACATATTTCCGACGTATATTTTCCATATGTTATCTTAAGCAGAGGCGTGGACAGATCCGGAAGCGTAATGTATCGTGTAGTGTATGTAGTAGCCGTAAGTAGGCGACTGGCGTGGCTATCTCGAGTGGATGCAATGCGAGAGCGGCGCGAGCGCAGCTGCGATAACTCGGTGGTCCGAGACGTCAGGAATACGTGAACGAAAACAGTACTCATACCATATTGTAAGTTATAAAATAAATGGAGTGACTATTTGACGATTTTACCTCTCTAGGCCCATCCACTACGTTCTTACTACATTGTCACTTCTTGGAAATATCACGCCGGACACATACTTTTGGGAAACGAGCAGTGCTTATTTAGACATTTCTAGGCGATGAAGAAGAAATCACAGCGCTTGGTGCGATATCTTTTTATTCTCTTAATAATAGAGATAAAATTGTTATTATTAGGCAGATCTTGTTCAAATATCAATGTCACATGTCTAGAAGTAAACAATCTTTAAAAAACTTTGTTGCCACAAACAAAAGGGTAAATTCAGTACACAAATGCAATTTGCAATTAAAATTGTTCGTGGAATTCGTGTCTTATCGACAACTAGCCAACTGTAGGATGACTAACCTCTCGTTTTATTACCGATACTGCAACAAAGGCTCTATCTATTCAGGTATTAGCTTTCAAGTACTATGTATGGTCTAAATTTCCATTCAGTTATCTATTATCCATCACGTTTATGAGAAATATATATAGGTAATGTCTTATATGAATGAATATATATATCGTAAAGTTTGAATAAGAATCCACAAAATTTTACATATATAAAATAATACATATGTAACCTCCCCATCTTTATCCCCAATGGGGTGGTGTATCAAGCCTTAGCGATCCAAACCTTAAAAATTTAATGCTTCAAACAACATCCATGCAGAAATGCACACGTGACAGGGGGTGAGCCCATCGCAGTAAAAACGTGCAAATCTATAGATATTTTTTGATGGAAAGTCCCATAGTCGCCTTTTACGACATCCACGGGACGAAACGGGTTGGTTCTATTCTTTTTACGTGCTGAAAACACACAGCATATTATATTAGTGATATACCAACGCACTTAGCTCGTGTATCAGCACTATAGTTGGCAGTAAGCTTGTACGTGCAGGTTTTGAAAAACTACTGAAATTACAACACAAGCGTCTTCAAGCAGATTAAAGGACTCCAACAATGTCGCTATATTTTTATACGAAATATTTATATATTTTAATATTTTTTTCACAATTTTTGATTTTTTGATGTTTACAATGACATAATGTATGACACGGCTGACAATATTGCCAGCAACTGTATTATAGATTTCACAGAATAAACAAATATAATGTAATTTAATAAAAGGTAATAGTAATCTAGCAGGCAGGAATCCCACTAAGGCCCGTATTTCAGAATGTTACTCAAGCGTAAATCTGCGCTTGAGCATAGTTAGAAAGAGATGCCTCTATATAAGTTACATGAAGCTATCCCTTTTTAACTACCCTCACGCGGAGATCTCTGCTTGAATAATATTTTGTAATAAGGACCTTAGATATGGTAGCCCGCAGCTTCAAAGTGAAATTACCTGAGTGATGGCACCACATCCAAACTATTCTGTCACTATTCAACTAGTTCCATCACGGGTGCGACTGTAAAAACGGGCAACATTTTGGCGACGATTGTGTTGCTTGAGGATGGGAATAACAGTGACGGTGACACGCTGTAGATGCTGTAGCATCGCGACGGCGATAGCGGCTCGTTACTTCTTCGGTGGCACGTCTATTTGGAAACGCTCGTACTGGTATTATCTATTATAATTATTCAACGACTTATTTACTTCATGGTGAGATGACTCGTTGAAACAAATTGCCATGCACTTTTGGATTTGGAAAGCGAAACGGGCAGAATACCATTCAGTTGGTCGGATGACATTATCTATATTAGCCGTGGGTTGATATGGACTGCTACATAAGCATTACCCATTCACCAAGCACATAATCGAAGAGATTCTGATATCATTATGTGGAAGGTAAAGGGTTATTGTTCTGAGATCCCACCAGACAGCCGTAGGTGTTTCATATGAAATCTATACATTTTTCAATGATGCAAGTTCTGCACGTAATATAAGAAGTCATAATCATTTACAGTTGTATAACAATAAAATCAATAAACACGACCTACGCCGATTCCAAGATCATTATCGCGACCAAACACTGCGTGGGCGGCTGCTGTAACGACCGATTGTGCGTATTATAACATCGCCAAGAGAAAAAACGCCTTCACGACAACACAATAATATGTGCATTATAAACGCATTATAATAAATGAACAGTTATCTCCTATAGCGAGACAATGAATACGGTTCATTAAGGCCGCAATAAACGCGGGTAATACGGCCGGCCGCCGGCGGCAAATCGAATACCAAATCCGATGACAACGTGCAGTTACTTTCATCTGTTCCCTAATTAAGTTGCGAGCTATTGCGATATGACCGATGCATAGCGCTGCTAAGCTAACTCAGCGCTGTACCGCTGGTTATGGAATAGCAGGTGCAGTGGCGTCAGCGATAGATGCAGTAAACGGCCGCTGAAAGACCTTTCTTCGGTGGCGTGTGGGCGCCGATCGCCGATAACGTCGGCCGCTCCGAAGATTGATTCACCGTTCCGATATCATTGTACGCATCTGAGATTACATGAACGATCCGACCGCGCCGCCGCACGCGCCTCTATTTGCCTCCGGCCGCACGTGTACTCTTGACAATTCATGCTATGCCACAATAATAAATCTCTCCATTTCACACGTCGACAGATGAAATTTGACGCTCGTCCAAATAACTGCAGCTATCACATTTTAGTTGTGAGATTACACGAATGCGCTATAACTGCTGACATCTTTACAGCGACCACACAGGTTATAATTGAGTTAAATTATTGTACTGCACTTTACCGTTATCGTTATCGCTCATCAGGAATCACCGTGTAATTACTAACATAAAATTATACGAGTATCAAATGAATACTGAAGTCTGTTGACATTTAATATTACAATGAATGAGACAGCAGACAGATTTTACAAATATTAAATAGATAAATGAAGAGGAAAAGGTCGTTGCTTCTTTGTTATCGCAATAGCCATATTGTACGAGTGTGACAATCGTTGGCAACTCTACATTTGCATGCGTACACGCATCCGCGGGAACACGGTTGTCCGCTGCCTTTTCACTCATTGCCAGACAATTATGTAAATATTTTAGCACTAACTGTTCGGCGACATAAAGGACAGCAAAGGTGAATTGTTTGCGAGCTACTGCTACTCGTGAATAGCTGACGACTGCTGAGGTTCTGATCATACATGAATAAATTTCAATGCAATGATTTATCTTAACAATTATTATGCAGGTGTTTTAAGACTTAAATTTATGTAATATATGACAATAAGTGCGTATGCGTGCGTTGAAGCAGTAATGTAGTGTTATCAAGCATTAACAGAAAGTTAATGGTTGTGGTCGATTACTATCGTTCTTCCGTATTTCAGACTTGCTCCAAAGTCAAAAATAGTCGACAAGATTATACAAGCAATACCAGACAAATGCATTAATTTAATACCTTTCGTTACCACATGGAGATTTCATTCTTGAGTTCCATTTTAATTTTCGATCACCATCCGAACATAAAACTGCGCATGCGGCGTTTGATTTAGGTTCCGGTGTCTGCACCCACGCCCCGAGACACTTGACGATTGTGCAACTGCAACCTAACCCGCTACTACCATCGGAATCTACGATCGGGCATTTCCTATAGCCCCCAATCATTATCATAAAATTTATTTACGAGCTGCGGGTGCGTAGTCAATTTGGACGTTTTGTGGCCAACGATGACCCAGTGATCCCGAACAATTGTGAGAGGATTAAACATGGCCTGCCACCCAGAAAACGGATGTTATCAGGCGAAAGGCTTGAGTGGTGGATGGGAACGCGGCGGGGAGTCGCCTCGGGCCATTTCGTCTATCTGCAGGCATTATTGAACGCTTTTCACTGTGACCTAAACAAAAGAGTTTCCATTCGCTAAGAACCACCGACAAATTTTCTTGAAACAGTCAAAAGTCAATTTTCTTTTATTCAATGTAGGAAACAAATTATCACGTATGTTCTTTTGAAACTACTTCACTTCACGAGGTGTTGTGGTTAGGGAGGAAAAGGCGGCAGAAACTCCATAACAACACAGCATCTAAATACATAACTAATATATTATAAAACAAGAAACAAACAACGCAATTGGGATAAAGGTCATGAAGAGGTTGCATAAAACAGCAGTAAGTTATTAATTCGTCAATAGATAATAATTTGAGCAGTTTTTTTGCATTAATTATTATACTTATAGGTATAAATTTCTATGTGTGTACACCTGCAGAGGTAGGGTTTGGTGAATCAAATCACAACTGCAATTGTACAACACGAAAGTGAAAACAAATTCAACAGAAATCCAGCACTCAAGACCTCTTTGTCGCCTAAATACTTGTTACAGAGTTACATTTAGATGTTTTCGAAATGGACATAACATATTTTAACGTACATGCATTATGTTGTCATATGTATTGGGATATAACGGTTAATATATTTATTTCCATAAACAGATCTCTCAGTTTTGAAATGAGTCTTTTAGGTTACGTTCATATTTCCGCGTAATACAGACCAGTCGAGGCAATGCATACAAAAACAACACTGAGTCAACGTGAGTGAGATGCAGACGAACTTTCGCGTTACACAGTGTGCCAATATCTACATTTTGCAATATTCACTGCAAAGTCACTACATACTGACTACTAATGAACTACAGGAAAATTGAAACTATTTGTACTTTATTACGCTAATAATATCATTTTTTTTATTTTTTTTGTTAAAGGGGGATTTTCTGATCGCTTCGCTCGCTCGAAAGTGGCTCGAATGGCGCTAACAGATGGGGCCTCTTATTTCTTACTTGTTAATTTAATTTCTACATTGTCCAGAGCCACGCCTAAGAATAAAATCAAAAATAAAAAAATTGTTAGGCATTGGAAAGACGCCCATACTTTCTTTGGTGGCAGCAACTACTCTGCCGGGGAGGACTGAAAATCAGCAACACTGCTGAGTCCCTACCCATTCATCACAATACTGTGGTTCTCGATTCTATGTATGCTTGTGTTTTCTTTGTGATGAATAAATACCTTTTATTATTATTATATTATAATTACTCTAACAAAAATCAGTATTATTCAAAATTTAATTGTTGATAATATGAAATGCTGGATGATGTAATGGGAACAACAATGGAGATGTAGCTGTAATCGGCTAACAAATGATCACCTTTCTTACCAATGTGACAACCGCTAGCCTCGCCTATTGGAGCCGATCCAAACCTTTTAATCTTGTATTCTTTCGAGTTTATCGCTCTTCAACATTATCAATTACTTTTATAAGCTAACGGAACATTTGATAAGTAATTGTTAAAACTTTGTTCTTTTTAAAATGCTTTTATTACCTTCACCCGTCTGTTGTCTGTAATAAAATCTAACAAATTGATTTTCACTTACGTCTAGAAGTCGTATCGACCTGAAACTTTGCAAGTGTATGTATGCAGAGGACTATATAATAATTTGGTACCATCGAGGTGATCTGATGATGGAGCCAGGTGGTGAATAATGGAACTCTTCAATGGCTACCTGTACAAGACAAGTCCTGTGGGTTTCTTGTGCCGCTTTTTTCCCACAGATGCTTTTTCTTTCCGAAGCGGTAGGTAGCTTGGATATACTAACTGATATCTATCATCTAATATCTATTATCTAAATGCAATAAACCCTATTATTATTTCCAGTAGATTTCAATTTACATTCAACAAATGATATCATGTATCTTACGTTGAAATTTGAAGTTACATTTTACTACCAGCTGATAGAGCTGTAAGGTGGGTGAAGCGTTTTTTTATTTTTTTTTAACTATAATTTATTTCTTATAGGTAATATTTCTCCTCTAGTCAGATCTTCTTGTGGGAAATGCAATAAACTAAGTAAACAGTAAAACGAGCTTCTTACAAAATATAATTTACGGTCGAGAAACAGCGGATGCAAAGAGGCCAAGGTACTTACAATAATAAAGTACTCGTAAGACATTTGTTGCATCTAGGATATGTTAAAGTGCTATATAAAATAAACAAACGTTAGATCACAGTCTAAACTATATTCATGCATGCTAGTTCAAACGATCGTCCACGCTAGTAAAGTTTATATTCCTAGTAACCCGTTTTGAGATTAGTAACCTCCTTAGAAAGGTTATTCAATCAAGCATTACTATAAATACTACATAACTGATACTCGTATAAAATGTTTATAGAAACATCCATGACTAGGGAATAAATGTTCGTATTACGGGATTCGAATCCGCAATCGTTGCTTTCGAAGGCAGGGACCCTCTACACCATCAATAAAATCAGTTGTTTTACTATATTTGTTTATTTAATTGTAGTCAACCTACAACCTTTGTCAAATATGTTAATTATTAACTAAATAAATGTACAACAGAGAGGCGTGGTCATTACTCCAGAAGAATACAGATGTAAAAGTAGATAAAAAAGCGTTAAACAGACTTCACAAAGAGTACCATGTTATATATATATATATTTGAAAGTGCTCTAATTAGAGCACTTTAAAAACAGACGACAGATTGGTGTAGAGGGTCCCTGCCTTCGAAAGCAACGATTGCGGATTCGAATCCCGTAATACTAACATTTATTCCCTAGTGATGGATGTTTTTATAAACATTTTATATCAGTTTATAAGTCATGTAGTATTTATAGTAATGCTTGATTGAATTAGCTTATGCTAATGTTATATGATCAGATGACAATTTCATAGTTTGTTTTTTAACCTAAAACAAATCTATAAAATCGAAAAGCTTACGTTTTAATTACGTCTGTATTTGGACCATGAATTTCTAGTCAAATCTAAATTGTGTAACTTAATTATTTATGAAATAAATTCGGTAACAGACGTACAGGCACTAAGGTGATTCAATAACTAAAATATCAACAAAACACACTTTTAAAATTCCAAAAAGACAAAACTACAGAAACATTAAACAAAAATATACCTATATAAAAGCTTAGTATATTAAGTAATAAGTATTACAGGATGCATTCTAACATTACAACAATTCGTGTTTCATGATGGTGACCCAAGATTGCCTATTACTGTGGTGACAGCAGCACCTGGCGAACGACACGACGCGTCATGTTGTCTAGTCTAGACTACACATCGCGTTTCGCGCACGCTTCCAAGAACGCGTCGATGCAATGCACGAATGTCCCCGGATGACGACATGCGAATGACATTGCATGCCTTCGTACCAACGCGCGGTGTTAAATTACCAGTTAGCTTTTATTGTATGCAAAAGGGTTGCATGATTGTTATTTGCATGTTTCCGACTTGAGAGTTCAAACTTTACGGTGAACGAGACGTCTTTGAAATATGAATTAATTATCTTACAACAGCTCATTAAAGTAACGAAGAAAGTTTAGAAACAATAGATGAATTCGTGGCGCAGGCGCATTCCCTATTTGTTTTCGATTAGCGATGTTATACAACGTCTGGTGTGGTCGGTCTTTGGATGGGTGACCACGCACATTAATAAGAATGTTTCCGGGCAAATTTAAATCTGAATTTAGAATCAAAACTAATGACGTATTCTACTTCGAGTTAACGTTTGACCTCAAACAAACCCTGATGTTATATGAAGATGAGGCCGAAGATAGAAAAGCGGTCACCCGCATACACAAAAGTTATTTAGAGGATCAGGTATCTTATCTCGAACAGCCAGAACACAGTAATGCTATAAAAATCGCTGTGTGATGGCAGATTTAGACAAGGCAGTGGTAGCTGGCCAGGCGAACATTAAAAAAAACACACCACCAACCACACCTATATTGTACTGGGAATCGAACCAGCCATTTGGTCCTTATCAAGGAGGCGATTAATATAACTGTAAATATAGAGATAGAGATTACCGTTTTCAAAACCACCTGGAGGCTTCACTGCATAGATTCTAATCCCTCCTCTATATCATTTTGAATTTATATGACGACATAGCATCGTTTCGCAAACACTTACAGCGCCTACTAATTGCTTAATACTATTCTAAAAACTCAAACTGCGCTTGCACAGCTGATGCGTCCTACGGCAAAGTGTGTAAGATTACATCATACGACAAGTAGACAAGATTTTACTTGTCACCGTCGATCTGTTCGGTGTAGCGGTTAGACATCTTGACCACTATAACTATAGGTTGCAGATTCGAATCCCGGTAGAGGCAAATGTTAGTATGATGATCACGAACATGTGTACCCGAGTTAGGGAGGTTTACATGGTAACAGGTATTCTACCAGTTTATCAAACATCTGGTATATACAATATATAGTTGCACCTAGATAATGCTGTGTGTATATCCATGAATATTATTTATTATATTTATTTAATCCATAATGTATTCGTGTTAAAAGTAAAATAATAACAAACTTCTAGTCGCCCTTGTATTAGGGCTGGCAAGGTAATCTGTCTGTCACTGTCTAACCTCATACAAAGAAACCAGGAAGTAATGTGTGACATGGCTTCCTTTAAAGTATGTGCTTTGCTCTTTGTATGCATTAAAGGTCGAAAAAGTGGGCACACGAAACACGAGGCAAAAGCAAGACCGCGTTGGTATTAGGAAGTAATGTATAGATATAAATAAATATGATTATGTGAGAGGCAAAGACAGCTGATTCATGTTACAAGACGACGACTGATAGATGAGAGTGGTGGCCGAGAGAAGGAAATGTCACTAGCACGATGGTCAAATGAAAATGCGAAATCAAATCAAATCAAAAATGTTTTATTTCGTAAGTTATAAGAATAACATTTGAAATTCTCATGACATACAGTTATCGCTCATTCACTAGGCAGTCTCTCCAGAGAAGAACGAGCAAGAAACTCCGGGGTTGCTCTTTTTAAATAAGTCAATACAAATACAATTTGAAATACCTAATTGTAAAATTTATGAATCGACAAAGAAAAATAAGAATAAAATATACTGGATAATGCCGAGTGGTTCATGTCCACGCATTCTTATCATCCAGATAGTCAGAAATTTTATAATAGCCTTTGGAAAGATCACACATCACAGCAACAACCTATAAATGGCGCGATGTAGCATGGCATTCCATTGGAAGATTTTTCCTAATTGCCACCCTGGGCAAACGGGTTGCAGACCGCAAATTTCTGGAAAATCTGTGCCAATCATACTGCTGCCCATTATACTGACCAATGTTGCTATGCTCACGGTCCCTTAGTCCCTTTTACGATACCCATGGAAAGAGAGGGTGATATTCTATTTCTGTCGAGGATCACCATCATCAATTGTGAAAGCCGTGGTACCGTATTGGCAAAATGTCTTGGTGTATCATTACGAGATTGATAAATCCGTAAAGAACGAATGTCAACGACGACATAGCCCATCGTATTAGTAAGTTGAGGTAGGCCCAGAGGTCGTCGGTAAGATGTTCGTTGGAGCATGAAAGTCCTACGGCAATGCCATGCACGAGTAAGCGCAGTGTGGGATATCCGCCCTCAAGGTCGCCGGAACTCGCTGGATGCAAGCTGGATTGGTTGAAATCGGTGGATCCGGAAATCTATGGTGGAGGACAAGTTAGCTACAACATCTAATACGTCGCTAATATGACGACATTAGCCAAAGGACATCGTTCTCCATGAATTTCCAAAGCGACCGGTTGGAAGCAGCATCATGATTGACAAAAGCAAGTTGTAAAGGGTGGCGTGATAAAAATGTGGTTTACAACGAAGCGTACACTCATTTGAGTTACTGGTACATTAAACAGAAAGACACTACAGTAATCAAATCCTGGCTGGTTATTAATATCTTAAGACCTATTTATATTTTAATTGCATAGTGGTCGACGATTAAATTATTCGCAATAAACTGAGATCGGTGCCGCGCCGCGGTCGGGATTGTGTATCAATTTATTTCAATTTATTCATTAGTCATTTCTAAACAAACTGACAGACGCTAAATGGTCGGGCAGAAAACGTGAATCATGCCAGGAGAATTAAACGATGACTTCAAGCTTAACATAAATTGTGATTGGTCGGGATTAAATAGCTAAAGTTCTAACTCTTATAAAGGACTCAAAATATTTTACCGTAAATAATGCATTAATTTTAAATTACATAAATACCGTGAGATTTAGCGTAAAGGAGAAGAGACCTTACCCAGCAGTGGGTAGCTGTGGGCTGAGATTGATGTTCAATCAATACTGCGGACATTTATATATCAATGATCTAGTCCCAAACTATAGGCAAAACCTGTCCTATAGACACTTATAAGTCCGACATCAATGTACGTATTCGTCACTTATACAAACACTTACACCTTATATAGCAGGAATCGAACCAGCAACCATTTTGAAGGCTCCACTGCCCACTATCATCCGTCAAGTTTTGTGTGCATTGATTTTAAATTAACACATAATCTACAGATTTATGGGCGTTCCGCATGACAGTCAAACTAACATCAAGATTGTGGATGGACATTAAACGAATTAATCATCGACTGGGCGTGCCCATCGACAGAATACGAATAGCCTGCGAGCAAAGCTAACCAACTCCTATAAATATAAGTAGTGCTAGTCTGGCTGCATGCTGATTCACACCTCGATAAATGTGGTATAACATGCTTCAATAATGATCTGAATTCAAACGATTCCTTTGACTGTGGTTCATTATAAATTCCGCGATGCACCGCCGTCGTGGGAGCAATGCTCAATGAGCTCGTCACAGACCGACGTGAGGTCTCAGAAACAGGTTTCAGTGTCTGAATCTATGGTTGCGGTCACGACGGCCAAAGATGCGGCGACCACAAAGTGTACCGCAGGGTGCCGAGGCCCGAGAGTATCCTGCCCTCGCCCACTAAACCTCAAAACACGGATTTGTAAACGCGCAATGAGTCTCGTATCGTATGACGACCCGAATAGGGTGAAACACAATAGCGTCCGTGACGCGTCGTTTTAGAGATAAGCGCAGGGACAAAGCTGCTGCTCGCACATGTCGATAGATGAGACTTTGCCTATTGAACGGTCACGTTCGTTACACTAAATCCTACCCAACACACACGATTTGCGAAAACTGGAATGACATTTGCAGTAATGACCTCGCAAGTTTCTCTAAGCTTAGTTGGAGGTATAGATACGGCAAATAGATAAGGACATGCGATTTCAAATAAAGAGAACTCTTAAAATTACACCAATGACTATAGATAGAGGATCATTTAACGTAAAGGCTTTCTTGTGTTTTTGGATAGACATGTCCTAAGAAGAGAAGTCACGAAAATAATCTGTTTGTTGCTCAACACGGCCAAACGCATGAACGGATTTGGATGAAATTTGCTACATAGGTAAAATATACCCTGGATTACGACATAGAAGATTTTTAATCCCGATAAAGTGAGTAGGTCCTAAACAAATTAAACACACACACACGCGATAAAATTATTCCGCGCAGGTGAAGCTAGTATTATAATAATTGAATATTGAAGGTTGGGACGTCTGTGGGCACTAGAGGGAATATACCATCTAATTTCCATTGCAGTTCCGAAGCATTGGTACTTGCTGTACAGTAAGTGCGCTCGGTTCAATTTGACCACCAAATCTTCCAGTCTTGCTGCAGAAAACGAGAACATTGTAAAGGTTCTCGTTCTCTTATACCTTACAATATAATGTAGACGTGTAGCGGTAGAGAAAACCAAGGGAATAAGAGTGATTGTATTGTGTAAAGGCAATTAGCAAAAGATAGAGCACAATGGAGAAGAAATGAGAAGGATGATGAATGTCCTTCGACCTCATCTTCACTTAACATCAGGTGTGATTGAGGTCAAGTACCGACCCGCTGTGCATAAAAAAAAGGTGCCGTTCAAAATTCGAACTAGCCATTAAAGCAGTTTGTAAAATAAGTCTTCCACGATCACAAAAATGCAAATCACAGACAGTTTAAAACTCAGAGCATGCATACGGTGGCTCCAGTAAGTTATTGCCTCCGCAGCACGACAATATTTAATATACACCTTTTGACTTCATAAATCATTTTATCTGTCTCATTCAATGCAATAGTTACAATTTATGGAAGATTTTTTAATGGCGTAAAATAATTAATACGTGGTGTGTCCATCATCGTTTCAGTTTTCTTGTTGGTTTCTATTCCATCACCGCAAATTAATTCGCATAACATACACTCAATACGAGTATTGCGCAACTATGCAAATACGTTACGTTTGCCCAAATCTGTATGTACATTTGCAACGCAAGTTTACTTAATGTTCTTTGTGTGGATATGGCAAGTGCACCACATACCACAGTCAAACGGCGAGTGAACAAGGGATTGTCTCGACCCATCGTTCATGTATATTCAAAAAAATATATTTGAGAAAATGCATCAACTCAATACCAACGGGATACTTACATATTTGCTATCCAAAAGCACTAGGTTACTTTATGAAATGACTAATCTTCGGCTCGCGGTATCGTCCATATGTAGGTATTAAGTATTTCGTCCGCAGGATTCAGTTGAAATTACCGGATAAAATGTACACTACATATGAATCCACGACAAAGTCCATCTCTGCAACATTCAGGCGTTATAGCGTGATGAGAAACATACATCCAAACTTTCGCACACATAAAATTAGTGGGACTGTGGGAACGACAAACAAGTAATCGATTCATTAGGTCCACCGAATTCGGTAATTAAAAAACAGTGTTCGCTTTGGAAAGCGAACACTGGTGCCCTTACTCATGATATGGATCCTTAGAAGATAGTGTCAATATCTTATCATTTATTGAACATGTCTACTGCAAGTATAAATTGAGCTGCTATACGGTAGCGCGTCCGTACGACACACGGACGAACCAAAGGTTTGAAGTGTTACGTCTCTGCGTTCAGCTGTACCTACTACAAACGCTGTAATCATGTACATATGCGATCCGATACTGGTAGTTTCAGCGTGATGTGTGGTCAATCTTTACCTACATCGGAGATTTATCGTCAAGTTGAAGTAATAGACTGCACGCTAATCAAACATTCATTTCGCCGAGGTGAGAGTAATTGTGGAGATAATAGGCTATTGCCGAAGACCAGGGGCGACTTTAGGAGGGGTCATAGTATTGTAGATTCCCAGAATAGTATGTTGTCCCCCACCGACTTTTCACTTTTATTAATGTAGACTAGAAGGATGGGAGAATAAATGAATTGCCTGTCAGGATTTATGAGGGCAGTAGGTTTGTCTACTTCTTCACATTCGTGGCCAAACCGCGTATAAAAACATTTTGCAAAATATCACAGCGGGAAGAATCCGAAGGCGGGCTATAGAGATGTTTGGGTGCAGGTTTTCAAATATCTGATTGCAATTTAGGTACATGATACAAAATACATTTGTATTATGAAACCTATAGGGCACATCCAACATACCCATGAGTGTCCTATTGCAATTCAAACAGCAAAATTTATTTTGAAGTGTGGTAACCTCGTAATACCTTATATGCCAGGGCCAGAATATACACATGTACTCAGATTAGGTCCAACTCATTTTCCAGAGGATAAAAAATAAAAAATTTAGCCACAAATATTAGTTCTTTAAAAAATAATAATTAAAATTATTAAGTGAAGATCTTACTTTAAACTTCAAGCTTCGTTGATTATTTCATTTCAGTGAGCCCCCAAAATTAGCAACCTAAAACCGCCTCTGTCCGAGAACTGTCTGCAATGCAATTACTGCTTTATTCTATGCTCCGTGTTTATGTCTTTGAATATAATTGCATCCTAACTCCCGGCGTTGTAAAATATCATTAAAATAACTTAAGCTATCGCCGCATTGCTGCGTTTTGAGATTTACCCACACCCTTCGGGAATTTACAATCTTCAATTGCTACGTTGAGTGAATAACAGACGTAATTAATGATAGCTTTCGTTCTGTGATCGTAGATCTATAAGTTTCCAACCACTTTTGTTAAACCCCGACGGAAAAAGACAGGTGTCATGAGTATGACGGCGTTGTGTTTGTATGTCCAGTCCTTGTCCTATCTCAAATATGCGTGATCAGATTTGAGTGTGGTTTTGAAATCCCCGCAGACAATGGATCACTTATCTACTACTATATAAGTTAGTTATAAGTTACTATAGACATATTCTGTTGTAGTTATACCTACATTATAAGTTTTATAAAAATTCCTGCAAAACTTAATGTCTGTGTGTGACTGGAGTAACAAATAAACGCTCTATCTATCTTGCCACGCCACAGAGAGTGCTGTTAGAGTGACTAAGTTTTGGTCCAACGAAACCTGTCTCGACTGGGAAATAAGAAGTGTGGTTTTTTTTTATATTAAAGACTAAACGACAGACCAGTATCCATACCTCTGTCTAAAGCCATCGCAGGCACGAGAGAGCAGGAGACGCGTGAAGACCAACAATTTAGTTTTTTAGTTTTTAAGCCTCGACGCGAAGAGGGGGTTTTTATAATATCAATAATCTCGGGGTCGTTATGCGAAATTTGTTAGTACCTAAACATATTATTTTAATTGGTGTGTGTCCAGTCTTTGTCTTTTTCGGTAATGCGTGATCCGATTGAGTCCGGTTTTTTTCTATTAAAGACTCGAGGGGACAAGTTCGTAGCCATGTTTAAAAAAAATAACTTAAGCTGTATCGATGATATTTAGCTTTTAGAACAGTTGTTTGGTGTATTTGGACCTCAGTCTTTCCGGGATTTATTAAATGTTCAATTTATAGTTATTCAAAAAAAATCCAATTAGTGTTCAGCAATTAGGGGCCATCCTCATTGGTAAGGGAAATGTAAAATATAATAGTAAATGTGCGCAATTTGCGAGACAAGAGCTTCCGACTTTATATGGCGCTGTAAACGTGAAGGCAATAGCTATTTAGTGTAAGTAGTCTATAGCTCGTGCAGGTGGCTTTAGTGTCTGAGAGTCGATAGTTATACGTGCTTTGGCGCTAGATAGAAGCTAAGAAATAACTTGGAAAATGGAACCGCATTTCGTGTGGTATATCGGAATTGACGCGATCTCACGAAAACGGCATTTTTCTGGCACAACAGCCCCCGTAACATGACATCGTTTGTCATAATAGTGAGAGTGGGATATTTGTATATTTAGTCCAAACGAATGAGCAGGATAAATATGTCGTGCGACATAAATGTTTATCGCGCCTGTCATGGTACTGTGCAGGTTAGCGCTTGACCTCAATCACACCTGATGTTAAGTGAAGATGAGGCTACAGGTGGAAGCGCGCACATCCCGCGATTTCAATTTTTTTTTATATTTAAGATTAAACGGATAGGTTGCTTGCATAATGGAAATAGGATAATAAACGATGTCGAAGATATTTAAGTTTAAACAGAATTGGTTTGATAATTATCATTTACCCTCGGGGGTGTTCTAAATTTTCAATTCATAATTATTCAGATAACCGATACATCGAACAGTTCTTTCTGCTATAGGGAAAATTAGATGCTCTTAGAGAAATCTGGCTACGTGTCTATTGGCCAATCCTCACTAAACGTGATGCCATAGCTTTCCGCATTCCATTATCGTAAAAAAGGCATAAGCCCCGCAATGGAACGTATACATACATGCTGATTAGACATACATGCAGGCTCTGTGGATCAATGTTATATGGGCATCGTAAAAAGCCCAATAAAGCTGCGAATCTCATTATAGAGGCAAAGTAGAACAGACACGCAAATCAAAGAAAGTTAGGTTGCCGACAAGCGGCTACCGACAGACGACTGTGATGGACAAATGCGCACGAGTTCTCCTTTTACAGATAATTATCCAGTCATCAAAGATTCCGCTGACAAGAACACATTTCCCAGTTCGGAACTTTAAGAAGTATGGGCTGGGTGAAACGAGTAAGAAATGTGTCAATTCCAAATAAAGAAGTTCACCGTACAGTATACCATTGAACCGCCTAAAATTGGGAAAACAACTGACTTCAGTCAGATTCTACTCCGGTGCTTACCCGTGGTCCCCCGTCTAATCCCTCTGGCTATTCTGCGAGCGTTTATTTTTGCCTTTGGAACCCCCTAAATAATAATCTTATTACAGTTGGTCATTTGACCAACTACTGTACTACTGATTTGTTTTTACAAAACCAACTGATGAACCATCCTTGTATGTAAGAAAACTGTTTCTGTAAATTTTCTAGTTCATAATAATAAAATATAGGTAATAACTGTCAATAATTTATTCATTTTACTAACTATATAATAAATAAAAGGAACTGTCTATTTTTACGCCTTTTAGCATGGGAAATGACAGGTATCCTTCACGTAGATAATATAAAGGTGTAAAACAACTGGTTCCCTGATGTCGTAAAAAGTGCATTTGCATTTTAGCCACCGACGCGATGACGGTGGAGCGAGCGCCTGTTGCGAGAACTCCACGCAGAAAACTTGTATGGTGCGCGCGCGCATCTAATTAAATTCATCGCATACTTTATCCTGCTGCGGATGATATTCCCACGAACGAGCTATATTATCAATATATAAAAGGTTATTTATATCGATTTAAAGAACACATAGAAATAACGATCAGAAAGGTTTTTATAGAAATTATTTGATTTTCGGTTTTTTACCGCACTGCCCTGTTACCCCCTCTAGCCTAAACGGCTTGCCCGATTTTGAAGTGCAAGGTGTAATTGGATTCGTCTTGATCGCAAAGTGTCATAGGATACGTTTTAGTGCAAAAAATTTAACATAGCGGCCGCAAAATATAAAATATGCAGTCGGGTTTTTTTGTTTCTGAATACTTTTAACCGCCTCCGATGGCTCAAAGTAAACAACATTAGGTCGCGGGTTCGATCCCCAACGGGGTACATGTTTAAGTACTCGGTTTGGTTAGTGGTAGAGCATTTTAAATGTCCGCCTGGCTAGCTACCACCATCTTATCTAAATCTGCCGCCAAGGAGCAATGTTAACAGCATTGTTGTGTCCCGGTTGTCAGAGATAAGATAGCCAGTCCCCCAAATGTGTTGGGGTTTCCGGGTCACTACGCTTCCACCTTCGACCTCATCTTCACTTAACATCAGGTGTGATTGAGGTCAAGTACCAACCCGTTATGCATAAAAAAAAAACTTAAATATAGTTATTCCATTCATTATGCTGTGAAACATTCCTGCATATCACAGTCCAAAATTCTAGGTCAACGGAAAGTGCCTTATAGATTTTGATGATCAGCCAGTATAGAAATACTTTTTGGAGTCTCTTATAGAATTGTGTTAGAAACTGTTATACCTCTAGACCACAGAATATCATATAAATTTCAGCTCGACAGTTTGACGGATAACAAGGTGATCCAATAAGCGTCTCGTTTTGAGTTATGGAACCCTAATAAGTATTTCAGTTATCGACTAACCATAATAAATCTTGAAAGTATTCAAGAGCCTAGATTCCATAATGTAAATCTCAAAAGACGCACGAAACATTGTAGCGCGCTATTAAACCAACGTGCAATATCAATCAGGAAACATCTAATTTTACGAGACCAATAAAAGCATGACGTTTTATCAACGGAAAGCGCACTATAACGTGAAATATAGGTTATTGTAAATTAGCTCCTACACTTCGGCAGATTGTAATAACTTCATAAAAGCTTCAACTATAGATAATGCCATTACATCGGGGGAAACCACGTAAATTCTATAATTCACACCGTAGAATTCAGCTATTTTGACAATGTCAAAAAACTGCTGAAATTTTTTTTTACTGACTCGAAAACTTCATCTTATTTGATGGACTGGCTATCTTATCCTGACAACCGCTACATTACAATGCTATTAACAATGCTGTTTGGCGGCAGACTTAGGTAAGATGGAAATATTGCCAAATAGTGCCCAAAGGAAAAAAATTGTGGCACTACTGTAGTTTTAAGAGTTTCAATATTTTAAGTGAGCATTCTGGCGTCACGTGTTGTTGGAATCCTCATTCTCATACGCAGAGACTGCTTTACCTATGATTCTAATTGAGACCACAAAAAAATGTGCAGAAAAAGTGCTACCGAAACATAAGGTTTAACAAAATTAACCCGACAAACGTTGCAGAGTGTACGTTTAGGATGTACCTATTACGAAAAAAGTAAAACGTTAAAGTTAACAGATTTTATTCAAAAAATAAAATTTAGAAATGTAAATTTTGTGAGTTGGGCATTAATGGCCGCGCGCTCTAAGTACTTTGCCACAACACACAAATACGTGCAGCGGTATCTTCGAAGACGTCGAAAGGCGACCACTCGCCGCTCTCCGCCGCCGCTTGCCCCGGCGCCGCGGCGGGCGGCGCGACTTGCTGTGGTTGGTTGCGCCCTGTGCCCCGCCACCCTCCACCCCCTTTGGCGTCTTCCATATTAATGGAACGTTGCCTGTTTTTTCTCATTGATAAAACAAGGTACAATCGAAATGAAATAAGTCTGTTAACGTGTATTTTCATTTGCACTTACGTTTAATTTTTTTACTCGGAAACAAAAGTTTTAAGTTTTTTTATGAATATATTATTATATTGTCATGTACGCGCAATTGCCAAAGTTTGTCGGATAAATTTTGTTAGACCTTATATACAAGTCTCATAAATGGTTTGTACAGTCAGCTGCAGAGAAACCAGACCCCCAATTCACACAATGACTGCAAGTACGGGGGTCCGATTTTGTTTGGGGTAAATCTAATAAATATGGAATACTTAGTAGTTTTGTCTTTATATTTTAACAAATTCGCATTCGAGGCAACATATGTTGATGATTTAAAAATCCTCACGCATTTACTTAGAATTGTTGTCGGTCTTTAAACTTTGGTGCACTCGTCTGTCCATTTAGCGATCCAAAACTGAGATCCATACAACATTGCATTTGTCTTATGATTGTCCAGTATATTTTCCTTATAGTATTAGAGAAATAAAACACACGACCAGGCAGAAAAATGTTAAATAATATAGACGATATAGCGAGCACATGCAAAATTATTAATTGTAATATAATTCACAACCTCTTATTATGATATCATGCGGATACTGAATGATATCACTCTACATTAAAATTATTCTCGCCAAAGATAAACAACACAGTAAAGCACTTAATCGTGTCGTATTAAAGCGACACAATATTATAATCTATCGATTGCATTAGGAGTTTAGAGAACGCACGATTTTGTTAAATCTCGCTCCGGTCACGATCGCACTCAGGAGCGATTCATACAAATCGATAACTAACAAGACGCAATTTACAATTTGTACAAGTCTATGCCAATGAATAAGGGAGTTATGGGAATGTAAGGGAAATAGTAGTTAAACTCAGGAAAGAATATTTCAAGAATTAGTCACTTGTCATTGTGGTATAAGTCTGCTCAAAAGTCAACAAATAGAGAGTTCAAAAAACTACTGAAGTTTTCTATTTATTGCAAAGAACTGCGGAAAACCTGCAGATTTATAGACATTTTTCACATATAACACATAACAAGGCATAGGGTAGGGTATCCCACCATTTCCTTACTACCTTCGAGCTATTTGACTCGAGAAAAAAAAGACCAGTCGATTAGATTTCAGTTTTTTTTTTCGTAAAATTATTAAAAGGGTTTATTCATTTTCATCTTCTTCTTCATCTTTTTTAAATAAAGAATAAATAAAAGCGCTCTGACCTGCACTCGAGAAGCCGAAAGGTTAATTATAAATAACACTTAAATTGCTTTAAAGGATTTGTTCCAGAATTTACGATTATAAAAAAAGTGGCATTTTTGACAATAATTTTAAACTAAGTTAGCTTTTACGCAGTTCAGAGCAATATTTTTGATTTATGCTGTATTTAACAAGAAATCTTAAATTATCCATGAGGGCGCCACTGGACAGGTTAGGCCCTCTTAATTCTACCATTGCTACACAAAGAATGTACAGATAACTGCATGTGAAGCGGTATTTGAAACGAAGAATAAAACTCGTCCCTTCATTCATATTGCGAATAGCCAAGGCATGGAACTCCCTTCTGGCGTCAGTCTTTCCTGAATCCTACAACCTTGGGATCTTCAAGAGCAGCGTGAATAGGCATCTACTGAGATCGCGTGCTTCATCTTCGGCCACATCGTCATTTCCCATGAGGTGAGATTGTGGTCAAAGGCGTATCCAGTACACCTTAAAAAAACAAGCTTAATGCGAATATTGAGTTTTAGGGGAAAAGTTTTTTTGAAATCATATCAACTGGTCTTCTCTTTTCACTCCTCTGTTATAAATTTCATATCATCGCTCATCCTCAATGGGCTGGACCTCGCGTATCCTCACAGATCTTTCCTCAGATAGCAAGTGCGGACCATATGCGTTGATTGGTATATTACACCTGTCTCGGATTTATGTTTAGGCATGCCCAATAACTACATACATTAAATTATAATTCGAAAATTACCTAGATACATGAACTTATCAATGATATTTGGTGCAGCAATCGGGTTTCTCATAAACATGCAAAATGTTAACCAATAACAAATTAAATTGACTGGTTTTAATGATAGCAATACAATATACCATAGCAATTTACGATTATTAAATATTGATATGAGTTCAAGTCAGCATGATTATAAACAAGAGGATAAACGATTGACAAGGGCTAAGACTTGCAATGATAGACTCTAAGAAGAATTTAACATCCCCCCCGAAATAATAGTCGACGGTGTTGCCATTCAATAAAAAAATTACATATCTCTTAAAGAAAGGCTTAACAGAGGAAAATACGAATGTCGAGCTGTAGTTGATTTAGATTCACTTGTAAGTAACAACGTAATCAAATCTTGTTTAAACTTATTTCTAATTGTCGTATCGAAATGAAACTTTGTATGTATATTTAATTCTGATGACAATACTATAATTTGGTATCTTGGAGCTGATCTGATGATGGAGCCAGGAGGTAGATAAAGATTTCTTATTTTTTTAATGTGGATCGAATCAATATAGAAGATTTCATTAAAATTACTTATTGATGATAGTCCTTCTTCTACAAAATAGTCGAAGTCTTTGGAGAGAAGTGGAACAAGAACCGAAATTTATTGCACTCGTATAGTAAAATAGTTGTAACGAACGGCTATATGATTCCAATCTCCACGAACCATGTCTTCGTACGAGTCTATAAAAAACAAGAGATATACAATAGGATAGACAGGATATCAATCCAAATGATAATAAAACTTTGACCACGAGCTTTCTAGAACGTGACTTATAAATCTAGCAACCGCTATTGCCATCGGAGAAAATCGCATCAAACTGCACTCGGCGCGTCTACGATCGACCGAACTAGTGTTTAACACAAATTGATTTATCACTGCCCTTTCGCAAACGTTAGCGTCTGACAAAAGCTGATGAGATTGTGACAGGCTCGTATATCATGAGATTAATTATCACTTTTATGGCGAAAATGCGCCAATCGCCGGCAACCCGCATTTCAATTTATTGGCTTGTTATGACGGCGACGAAATGTGTTTCCGACTGCATGCCCGATATTAATGTCTATTGGTCCTCGCCGTACATGACGACGACAGGTGCCACGCGGTGTGAGAAATAGAGAACGCGCTTTTCCTTTATTTTGTTTTTTTTTTCACAATTAAAGCGACGAATTTAATAATATGAAGAATCAGTGCCTCTAGTTATTTTACGCACAGGATGATGGTACTTGTACCGTAACTATTATCTAATCTGTGCTTATACTAATTCATTTTAACGAGAGATAATTTTAGTGAGTTTCCATGTTGCCGAGGAATTTGCTGAGTAAATAGCAATAGCATCCTTTGCAAAAAAATGTCACTCCAAGACAGACAAAACTGACTTAAAAAAGCAAGAGGAGGTCCTCAATTCGTCGCGATGTTTTATGTATGTAAATAATTACTCCGAGATCCTGTGACCGACATGCGTGATTATTTTTATTGGATGGAATATAAGATGTAATGATGGAGAAGAGACCTCGGGGGAGACCGCAACTATCTGACACTGATGACTTCATATGACGCGACAAAGCTGATGATGCAGTCAGGGGTTATTTACAAATACCCAGGCACTCGGGACATAGAGAACGAAACGGCCCAGAAAGTCGGTTTTCTGAAGATTGTTTGACGGTTCAAATATTGAACAAATAAATGTTTTCTGTATAAGACTGACTGTTATAAGAAAAAAAGAATATATGTAATAAGAATAACATGTGAAGGCATGTTTTGCATAAATTACTTCGTAGTGAATCGAGCGTCGATAATACTAGTACAGCAGAAAAATTATGTAGGCGATTTACAGACATATTACATGGTTTTCGGCTTATACTTTTCATTTCAAATTTTTGCATAAGGATTGAATGGGAATGAGTCAGCTTTGTGAATGTAAAGTAATTTTAATATGAAGTCAAAGAATTTAACGTTTCAAGTGATAATTTTATATCTATTGACTATTGTTCAAACACGATCGGAAAGTTGAATGCGAGAGCGCAGGGCGTTACACTTCCGAAACGAGAGCCGCCCGCTAATAATAGAGCGCTTGTACAACTTTATAATGAGTCACTGGATTAGGAGTGCGTTTGGTGAGCACTGCATTGAAGACATAAAATATAGGTAAGCATACGAGGAATCGGCTTTTGCAAGCGTTTGTTCGATATCATTAGGTATTGCTACAGGGTTCACAGTATACTAGTGATTACAGTCTACTTGGTGTAAGGTCTGCATGGAGTATCAAGTTCCAAATTATCTTCTATTTGGAACAGCACCCTTGTCCAACATCAGTGGGAATTGACTGAATTGCCAACTGTCAAATTCGACCAATAGAAAGGTTTAAATTTTAGGAAGGAGTTGGCGATAGAGTCATCCCTGTTTATTCATCCTCCGTCCCTCCATTGAAATGGATACGAGCCATAGATCCTATGTATTTGTTTGATTTGATTTCTGATAGAACATTCGCCTATCAGTTACCTCACCATCTTATCTAAGTCTACCGACGCCGTACTAAGACAGCCAGTCCCTTTAAGTTGGAGGTTCTGTGTAACCGAGTGTGCTGTGTAATAGGATATAAGCGTCTCGATGTCTACTGCGTCCCCCACATCGTTCTCATATTTACCTTATGTGATTAAGTTAACCTCTGTGCACTCGTATATAAGTGCTTGGGAATCATGTAAATAGGCAAGTGAATGAAGCAGGTGTGATTGAGGTCAAGTACCAACCCGTTGTGCATAAAACAAAAAAAAGTGAATAATATGGAAAATAGTTGTGAATGAGATAATGTTGCCGTTTATTTTGCCAAGATAAAACCGATATTTCACTGTTATTTACACTAGATACGTGCATCTACATGGGTATACACGTAAATAAATCTAACTAGATACGCGAATCTACAGCACACAGTAATAAACGTGAAATATCGCCACGAATCTCAGTCTCGCCATGCCATATCCGATTTGAATAATGGTAGACATCAGATGGAGATCTTGAAGATCACTGATCATGTTTACATTAAGGTTTAACTAATAAATCCTAGACGCTTACAACGCTTTACACTTATGTGAAAGAATGCACCTTTCGTTCCATTTGGTAAGTAAATTTCGGGAAAAGCTATTTTCCATTTAGTCACCAGCTACCAACTGTAACTTCTTCGTCCCATTTCGTAAACTTCGGAATGTTTCCCTGTTCATATAGTCCAGTCAAGATATGCATATTTAGGGGTGTAACTTCCTATAATCTTAAAGGCCCTGATTTTTTGTACATAGACAGATTACCTCAGTGATATTTAAAAAAATATTTTCTAACGGATCAGGAGTTTGCTTTGCTTATAGTGTAGGTATTTAGTTATAAAACCTACAATATTAAATTAAAGTCACCACTGTGTGATTCATTGCATTGTAGATGATGCAAAACTATTTTCTAAAAAATTAATCAATAGCTACTTTATATTTTCTAAAAATAGTATATTGAATCGTGATATTTGCCCTCGGGAGAAATTTTTCATAATTGTAAAGAAGTTATTGCTCGATTTTTTTGAAAATAGTTACGGGGTTCTAAGTATATTCTCCGACGCAATGTAATTCACAGTGGTAATTTTAATCATATAGTGTATGTTTTATTACTACATATGTATATTTATAACTAAAGCAAGCTACCGATTTGTTAGAATTTTTTTTATTCTATCACTGACAAATACTCTATCCATGTGCAAAAAATCACGGCCTTTAAAATTATAGGAAGTATAAAGGTGTAGTCTTACTGGACTAATAAGGAAAAGAAACTAAACAGAAAAGAAATTCCCAAGAATAGTTAAATGCATTCATTACAAATTCTTACGCCATTTCGCTACTTTTTCTTGTAATCAACGTGAAATTTTGCATAATTTTTTGACAAAATGATTGCTATCCGCCACCCGCTTGTCGTCTCCCTAAAGAGCGGCCACCCGCACCGCGAATTGCGTCCAGCAACGTGCGCGTGCGTCGTAAAACGGAGCCCACGGAACCTGTCCGAGCGCTGCTGGGAACCGGCAGTAGTGGACACGGTCGGTAATCGAAAATTGTAATTGGCTAATTGCGTGGAATACGAGAATCGCGCCACCCGCGTCCGGTAGGCGTCTCCCAGGGCGCTGATTATTAAAGACATTTTTCAATGATTGATGATTGCTGGCTTTCTCATCTTCGTGTAGTACATCCCTCTCACCTATTTCTGTGTCACAACAGGTGGCCGATCGCGCTAAGTTTCAACGGTATTACCAAGGCTAAACCATAACCAAAAACGTTACGTTAAGGACATTTCGTATCGGGCTAATCATTTCAACGGAAATTAAACTAGTCTTTTTTTTTAAACTCGTGGTTAGCTCTAAACATTTGGGGTTTGGTTTTACTTTGGTAGCGTCAACGATATAATCGTTCACAAAAAATAACGCGATACAATTTTTTACTTCAGCTAAATTAAAGATAAACCAAAAACGTTCCGTTTTTTAAAGAGCAGGAAGCACCAGTGGAATTTTGAGGTATAGGCTTCAAATCCAGTGAGGGGTAAATGTTTGTGTGATGAATACGAACATTTATTCCCGAGCCATGTTTACATAATATTTATGTATGTTTATCCGTTATCTAGTATCGATAGTACAAGCTTTACTTAGTTTGAACAGGCTGTAAAACGTGCGTGAAATTAAATATATTTTTGTAACTATTTAAAAACCAAAAAATTCGACTGCATATTTTGTATTTTACGAGCGCGATAGTTGGTTTGTTTTCTAGAAAATGTATCCTATGACACTCTGGGGATTAAGACAAATCGCAGGACACCTTGCACTTTCGTAATCGGTCAAGCCATTTACGCTCCAGGAGGCAACATAGAAATTTATATACTTACATACCATCGAAAAACAGTACTCTTCTTTCTGGGGCTGTCGGGTAATAATTAAATTGCTAAAAATAACTGGGTGAAGTATAAAACAAACATTTGTAATAATAAGTTATCGTTAACCAAAAAAACGACTAACTATTTGATAAGAGGTTTGCAAATATTTGTAAGTAGGTACACACAGTCGCCGCTAAAAGGAAAATCTAAGATGATATAAGAATTTGCTTATCAACTTTTCATTAATGCAAACAAAGCTTTACTGTGAGATAAGTGTCTACAAGTAGTTGCCAGTGTAAGTGGTAAAAATAATTTACATGTTACAATGGTATTTACATTGGCTCTTAAACAACCTCTTTAGTAACGGAAGATATAACGGAAATATAGAGGTGACATTGCACGGATAAAATTAGGTATTTGATAGAGGGCGCTTATACTATACAAGGTGAATTTGAATTCGTGTAATTCCATTTACCTGGTGACGCCACTCTTTTTTTATTTTAAATCTATAATTATTTTTTTTAAGAGGGTTTGTTCTGTACTGAATATGCCACCCTCATAGTATCAGCTTGAAACCCCATCACCGCCGCTTAATACCTACATTCACAATGTTGTACAGCATCCTGGCCATCACCGAGTTTGGGGACGCCAAGACACTGTTACAACCTCCTATCTCAAACAAATTATATACTATTTGAAGTTGCCTTCTTTCAGCATCGTTCCGGACACATTCCATTAAAATATGATACACGTCTTCTGTGACCCCACATTCTGTGCAATGCGGTGATGGTATTTTACCCATTAAGTATCCGAAACTATTTAATGGAATATGTCCTGATCGAACCCTGAAGGCCGTGACAATGTTTATCCTGCCATGTCCATGTATACAGGGTGAATTTGAATTCGTATAATTCCAATTACCTGGTGAAGCCACTCTTGATTACGAACAACTGTCCCCAAGGATCCATAGCCGAATCAATAATTTTTGATTACCCATAAAAAGTAAACCATTCTGAAAACACCTTTAGTATGAAAGTCCAATAATTTTCGGCTGAATTCGGCTATAGTTCCTAGTGGAAACTTTCCACTAGGAACTATATCGTAATCAGGAGTGGAATCACAAGTAAACAGGAATTAAATGAATTAAATTTCAACCTTAGCAATGCAAGGAAGGTATTGATTGTTCAGTTCAAAGATTCTTTATTTCTCATAAAGACAGCAGTCACTTACATGAGAAAAAGGATAATTATATAATAGTAGGTAACTAAATTAAATCGTTCGCACTCGCACTACACAAAAACACTAAGTATCTGTTTCGCACTATCTGCACAAAGCGGAATATACAAAATTAGGGAGTAAATATTTCACATTATTATATTGTAATTCAATACGTGTTGAGATAATTTTTCTTTGTATTGGTCGTATGAAGTTATATTTTTAATATCTGCGGGTAAATTGTTAAAAAGCTGTGTTCCTTCGTAAGTAAACGTGCGCTTCGTAAGTAAACATCCTTGAGGAGTGTGTGCGGAACGAGGCTGAGAGACAAAATCTTAGAATAGTATTAGATATTGATTTGTACGATGTAGGAGTCATGAATTGCATTTTGGCATCACCGATGTCGGATGCGGCCAAAATGTTACTGGAACTCGTCAGAGTGGGCATCAGGCGCCGCAGTAGGAGGTCACATTAAACATGTCACTCTCCTGCGGCGGCGTTGCCTGGGGACCGCTTTATAATTAAGTTATGCAATTTACCATAGGGATTTGTACTCATGAGGGTGATATTTTCAAATTGAAAAAACCCTCTACAAATAAATTAAAAAAAAAAAAAAAAAAAAAAATTAAACGTGCGCTTGCCATAATTCGTTCGAATTGTTTATTATCTTATTGATATTTTAAACTGTTCTATGATTGTAAAGTATAATTTTATTTTTAAGTAAGGTTTAAGTAGATCCTATCAGTGGAAACCTCTAATTGGCTTTCAGTTTTCTAGTTTAAGTGATACTTTGTAAAAATATTATTATAATAATTTGTAAAAGTATTTAAAATCAAAAAACCCGACAGAATATTTGTATTTTGCAGGCGCCATGTTGGATTTTTTTCCTTAAAATGTATCTTATGTATGACACTCTAGCGATCAAGACGAATTGGACGACATCTTGCACTTCATTCGAAAAACATTACCCTCCTTTTTGAGGCTGTAGGGTAATTACCCTCATGTAGAATTAATCCTAGAGATGTAAAATTAAGAGTAGGAAAATAAGCGCCCACACACACCTGCAACCGTACCTACTACGTAATATTTCTTTGCGGGCGATAGAAGTAAATGATGGTAACACGATACATCTGTCCATAAGACGACCTGTTTGGTGTAGTGGTTAGCAACTCTGACCACTATACCAAAAGGTTGCGGGTTCGAATCAAATCAAATCAAATCAAAAAATGCTTTATTTTGTAGGTACACAGGGTACACTTAAAATAGTCAGATTTTACATTTTTAAAGCTACTGCTTGTTCAAAAGGCAATTTTCCCCTGAGAAGAACAAGCAAGAAACTCGAGAGGTCGCTCTTTTAAAAAAAGGTTTTTATATTACAAAATTATTATTTTATATTATAATATTTCATTATTAATTGTGAAATAGCCTGGTTATGCGAACGGGCTGGTTATGTCCATGATTGTTTATCATCTAAATAATCTGATATTTTATAATATGCTTTCTTAATAAGTTTCTGTTTTATAGTATCTTTAAATTTATTGAAAGGAAGATTTTGTATATCAACAGGAACTTTATTGAAAAAGCGTATACATAACCCTTTGAATGAATTACTGACTTTGTGGAGGCGACTTATGTGACCTGCAAGTTTATCTTTATTTCTTGTATTGACATCATGTTTATCACTATTTTTCCTAAATGATGCTATATTTTTTTTGACATATATTAGATTTTCAAAAATGTACTGTGACGAAAAGGTTAGAATATTATACTCTTTAAATCTGTCTCTAAGTGACACTGCAGGTCTCAATTGATAAATTGCGCGAACGGCTCGTTTTTGTAAAACAAAGATTGTATTGATATCCGCGGCATTTCCCCACAGCAAGATACCGTAAGACATCAGGCTATGGAAATAACTAAAATATACTAATCTAGCAGTATTTACGTCCGATATTTGTCTAATTTTTTTGACTGCATACGCTGCAGAGCTGAGCTTCTTCGCCAATTTATGGATATGAGGACCCCATTGTAATTTGGCGTCCAAAGTAATGCCCAAAAATACAGTGGACTCAACAAGGTCTAGAGTGACATTTTTTGTCATTATATTTGTGGGCACCTCCCTGACATTAGGCAGTACAAATTTTACACATTTAGTTTTTTTCTCATTCAGTAACAAATTATTTGCCGTAAACCATTCTACTATTTGAGAAATAGCGTTGTTCACGTCGTCATAATTTAATTTTAGTCTATTTACTTTAAACATTACAGAGGTATCGTCAGCAAACAATACTATTTCATGTTTATCGTTTACAAGGTTTGGCAAGTCATTTATGTAAACCAAAAACAAAAATGGTCCGAGAATGGAGCCTTGTGGGACGCCCATACAGACTGTCGACCCTGACGATGTATTGCCACTGATATCAACCCTCTGAACTCGGTTACTCAAATAAGAATTCAGAAGGTCGAGAGCTCTCAGAATTCAGCAGTCAGAATATCGCTAGGGGCATATGTTTGTGTGATGAATAGATAGATAGAGTTAGATCATATGACGTTTATCCCCTTATCCTTACTTCTAGGTTGCTCACTTGGTACCTACCAAATTTAGCAAAATAAATTTATGTGGTACGACGGGGGCTGTATAGACCTTACTGTTAGGTCCTCACCTATGAAATTGGCGTATTGTATGAAGAATTTCATTAAACTGTTTTCTCCATACAAACATTTTTGTTTTTTTTTTGGGAACCGCAAATCCAAATTTAGTTAAACTTTGTGTGTATTTTCTGATAACATTAAGTTAAGAATAGGCAGCGTTAATTTTTAAAAGTATCGCTTTATAAAAGTTTCAGCGAATCTAAGAAATGATTAAGGGAAGCACATGAAAAGCGCTCTGTTAAAATTTTTGTTACTATGTGATTTAGCCCAGAAATAAAAAAATATTTCATGTGAAACATAGAAATAATATTCCATTTTCCAAATAAAAAACAAATTTGGATATAGCTTTGAAAATCGCAGGAATTGATACATATGATTAACGAAGAAAAAAAACTGCAATTTCATAGGTAAAGGACCCAATATTATTTTGTAGTTGTATTTTTCTAATTTAATAGCAAATTTTATTATTCTGCCTACCCTATAACAAAATGTTGTGCACGCCATTGCTATTTTGATGTTAATTTTAGATAGACGATTATGACCATTGCGAGCTCCGTACCAATGATGCTGCTGACCATCACAATGCTGTTATGGGCACGATCCTTTAGTCGTCTTTCACGACACCAACGGGACGAAATTCTACTCTCCTGGTACCACACAGGTTTTTTTCAGTCAGCCTTACTTTTTTTTTATGCATAACGGGTTGGTACTTGATCTCAATCACACCTGATGTTAAGTGCAGATAAGGTCGAAGGTGGAAGCGTACTGACCCGGAAACCCCAACACATTTGGGGGACTGGCTATCTTATCTCTGACAACCGGAACACAACAATGCTATTAACATTGCTGCTTGGCGGCAGATTTAGATAAGATGGTGATAGCTAGCCAGGCGGACATTTAAAATGCCCTATCACCAACCAAACCGAGTACTTAAACATGTACCCCGCTAGGGATCGCACCCGCTGGGGATCGAACCCGCGACCTCCGAATCGTAAACCCAATGTTGTTTACATTGAGCCACGGAGGCGGTTACTTTGAACAACAAAGAATAATATTCACTAAAAACATTTCTTTAGTCAGTTAATATAGAATCTGGTAAACATTAACTGCCTAAGTAGTACAAGTTGCGCCTTCTAAGATTGATGATGACGTCGAGGAACTAAACTGTGAATTCACAGTATCACACGTTGGGTTCTCACAGCCAATTGAAGCGAAAGTACATTTATGTAACTTAAAATAAGAGAGCTAATATTGATCAGTGATCATAAACCGATAGACAAGGGCCTACTGAAGGGGCGGAGGGGGGATATTTGGGGAGAGGCGAGAGCAATAACTTAGGTAACATTATTACCACTCATTTCTAGGGTTCCGTATCCGAAGGGTACAAACGGAGCTAAAGTTGGTAGGGTCTATATATTTAATATGAATGAATTAGGTTTAAAACTTATTGATGGCTTCATTTCGTCACTTTTGTGATTGTAAACAAAAAAATAACGGAACCCTAACTAATATCATAAATGCGAAAGTTTGTGTGTATGTATGTATGCTTGTTATCTCTTCACGCCTAAACGGCTGGACGGATCTGGTGGGTTGGTTTTTTTTTTATGCACAACGGGTTAGCACTTGACTTCAATTACACCTGATGTTAAGTGAAGACGAGGCCGAAGGTGGTAGCGTACTGACCCGGAAACCCCATCTTATTTGGTAAACAGATAAGGATCTAGATTAACATCATCATCAGCCCGTAAACATCCCCCTGTACTGATATAGGCCTTCTCTCGTATATGAGCGACTATGGGCGTAGTCCACCACGCTGCTGGCCCAATGCGGGTTGGGGACTTCACATGCCCTAGAATTTTTATGTCTCAGGTATGCCAGCTTTCCTCACGATGTTTTTCTTCATCATATAGGAGCAGTCGGATAAATGTACATAAGTAATTAAACTTAAAAACTCATTGGGGCATGGCCTGCTTGGGAATCGTACCCGGACCTCCCAAATTGGGAGACCGCGTCTTAACCGCTAACCTATCGACGCTCATTAACATACAGGTTACATTTTATCCCGGAAAACTGACTGGTTTCTGTAGGATAGGTATTAGTGGGATTGCTTTTGAGTCATAGAGGGACGTATTTGGTGGTAGACGAATTTTACGCGGACGATGTAAATTAATATTTAATTTTTAAAACAACTACATTCACTCAAACTAAACACCTACTATCTTTAAATTTATTACTAAAATACCGAAAATATCTCATAATTCTTGACATATGGTCGATTAGTTTGTATGAAAACTAGTCACTATCGTTGACCCTTAATGCAGAATAACACAATACAGTTTCTGTAGGTACCAAATTTTATCGAAATCCGTTTGGATTAAAGCCAATCCGGCCCGCGTAGCATGACATGCGCAATAAACTTTGAAGTCGCGCTAAATATATTTGTCCTGCTCATTTGCTTGGACGAAATATACAACTATCCCCCTCTCACTACTACGTCGCACGCGACAAACGATGTCATGCTACGCAGGCTGGATTCTCAAACTAAAATCAAATAATATTGAATTTATTTTTGTTGGTTGCAGAATACTAATGTGTATCTACTGCGTCGCGTCGTCGTGAAATTTATTTATTTCAGGGAAACAAACAGAACACCGTAACAATGTGCAACATGCCATCATCATCAATCTTACACGTCTCCACGGCTCTGAGGGGTCCATAATCTACCTATCATGCGACCCCAGTGCGCATTGGTAGATCTGTGTCAGACTAGTGCACACCTGTCAGTGTTTTAAGTCCTCCCTGTAGGCCACCGATTTGGCATAACGACCTTCAATTGAACAAAACCGAAACCAACTATTTAAAAGAATATTATATATTCTATACATCTTTGCCACAACACACAAATACGTGGCGTGGTATTTTTGAAGACGCCGAAAGGCGACCACTCGCCGCTCGCCGTCGGCGCTTGCCCCGGCCCCGCCGCGACTTGCTGTGATTGGTTGCGCCCTATGCCCCGCCACCCGCCACCCCCTTTGGCGTCTTCCATATCAATGAAACGTTGCCTGTTTTTGCTCATTGATAAAATAAGCTACAATCGAAATGAAGTAAGTCTGTTAATTTGTAGTTTCATTTGCAGTTACATTTAATTTTATTACTCAGAAACAAAATTTTTAAGGCTAGTTTTTTTAATGAATATATTATTTTATTGTCATGTACGTGCAATTGCCAAAGTTTGTCGGGTTAATTTTGTTAGACCTTATATAGTATACATCACTAGGATTTGTTGATTAAATCTCGAACGTTAGTCCGCAAAGAGGGACGCCGCCCCCTAACCCTAGCCTGGTTACGCCCATGGTTAGACAACTGTCTGAACTCAGCAGTTTAAAATTAACGACGTGACGCAACTGAGACTAGAGATACTAAACTGTACGTAAAGATATGCGACGCGACGTCGTCCCACCGTAACCGAGTAGAGGTCACAAAGAATTTCTTCTTTTCTTAATTAGCATCTAATCAAGGGATTCATTTAGTTGAAACCGATATACGATTTACGAGCGCCGGACCGCGCACTTTCTCACGCGCATCTGTGACCAGTTTCAGCGCATCGCTTAATAGTTGGTGCAGATACATATGCATGTATATACTTTGTGAATTGCGTTTTATTGAATCACGTGTGAAAGTCCACAATGCACAGTTGCAAGAGTCAAATCAATTCACTCTTTATAATAATTATTATAAATTGGAAATTTAGAAACCACGGAGAGATTATGAAAACATAATCCACATAAACCAAACTGTTCTTAAAAACGTCTAAATCGATTGCCATGGAAGATGGCATAAAACCATCCAAGACTTTGCTACGATTTACCTGTAAGATTTCAGACTGTACCTAAAACACATTCAACACAGAGGTTGCCTGAAAAAGATAGCTTTTACATTCGCTTCGCTTTTATAAAAAACAACATAGAACAGTATAATTTGAATGTCGCCAAATTGTATTGTTCTGTGTTGTTCCTGTTTACCTAAGGACCCTGAAATTTTGCACAATCAATTCTGATGACAATACATTTATATGATAGACATGAACTGATGCTGCAGCCAGGATCGTCTCCTCGCGAGGGGAACTCCATAACGGTTATTAGCATGGATACTACATTTTGAAAACACGGTTAGTTTACATAGTCTAACACGATTTTCGCAATGACCTGATGCTGCACTCAAGATTATCTCCCCATGAGGGATCTCTTCTTCGGTTAATCGCACGGATACAAAATTTTGCGTACACGATTAGATTACACCATTTTAGAATTCATGTTGCACACACACACAGCGCCATCTAGGTCCACAGTAAGCATCTAGGCTTGTGTTATGGATTCCAGATGGTCGATAAACTACACAAATACAATTTTTTTAGTACATAAATACATGTATAAATGAAAAACATCCATAACTCGGGAACACATGTCTGTATTCATCATACAAATATATGCCCCTAACGGGATTAGAACCCGCGACCATTTGGTATAGTAGCAGAGTTTCTAACCACTACACCAAACAAATATACTACCGAATCGAATCCCAAATACAGGTTTCTTGTCTAAAATTATTTATATAATTGGACAAAAATTATTTAACCACTTGCCTCACTACTCTTGATACATCTTCGGCTAATTCGTCACTTTCAATCAGGTGAGATTGTAGTCAAACGCGAAACTAGTTTTTAATAAAAAAAATAAAAAAAACTACTCAAAACAGCTCAATTTTTCTTGTTTTAAGTTAAGGTTATTTGACATCCTAGTAAATAAAGGTTATTATTCAGTTGACGAATTTCTCAATGATAAATTTGTAGGATTAATTAATCATTATTTAAAATTTAATATTTAATACACTAGACATTACAAATTATAGATGAAAACGAATGACATTTATTTAAATCTAGATTGCCTTGATTAGTTTAGAGTGAACCATTTTGTTTAAATTTAACACTTTGTATTGTACGCCTAATGGGCAAGTTGGACATTCCATTGATCTGACATCTGTATCCTTTTTATCACATGTAACTTCAAAATAAATTATTTGAATTTAGACAGAATCATCATTTCAGGCACAGGACATCTAGGATGATAATCATGATGGAGTTTTAAAAGGTTATTAAAAGTATTTTTAATGTAGAAATTATTTCTTCCCTTGTTGTTGTGCAACAAAGAATACCTACATTGATTTGATTCTACGTACATAATAAAACAACAAGATGTATCATCATCGGCTACAACGTCACTTTCAATCAGGTGAGATTGTAGTCAAACGCGAAACCAGTTTTTAATAAAAAAAAAAAAAACAACATTATGACTGTACCTGAAAAAGTTTCTAAATAAATATTCTAATTATAAGTTATTTACAAGTATTTATGTATTATAGACTTTTTTACTTAATCACCATTGCGTTGTACGCCCTTTTTTATTCCCCGTTATACACTCTCTAACCGCTTATAGGGTTGTGTGGAAGAGATCTCTCTTAGAGATAAGCTCACCTTTGTATCTTTTTATCTGACAAAATGCATCTTTTTGTGTTTATTTGCAATAAAGAATGTACTGCAATAAAGAATATGAGTAAACAAAATAATAATTTAAGTATTTAAAAACCAACAATCCCGAAAGCATATTTTGTATTTTACCACAAAACCTAGGATAATACTCTAGGGCCAAAAACGAATCTAACGACACCATGAACTTCAAAATCGATGATGCTATTAAACTGAACACGACCTGTTTGGTGTAGTGATTAGCAACTCTGACCACTATACCAAAAGGTTGCGGGTTCGAATCCCGCTAGGGGCATATGTTTGTGTGATGAATACGGATATGTATGCTCGAGTTATGGATGTTTTCATTTATAATAAGTATTTATTTACAAAAAAAATGTATTTATGTAGTATATCAACCATCTGGTATCCACAACACAAGCCTATAGTTGCTTACTGTGGAACTAGATGGCGCTGTGTGTATGTCTAAGGATATTTATTTATTTATTATTTTAAACTACCATCAGTAATATAGAAATCTACATACATACAAACATCTATACATAGATACACCTGAAAAACATTACCCTCCTACCTGGTGCAGTCGGGTAATTTCATAGGTCCTATTGTCGTGAGTTTTCTCACCACGTCGCATATACTTGTCTCTTTGCTTGCAGACGGGATGATTGTAATCAATTATTTATACATACTGGATACAGCTTATGTAATAGGACAACCTTTACAGAGTTTGTTGCTCAAGCAAGAATAGGCACCAGATTGTTTTGTTTGAATATGTATGATCAGCCACAAGAGTACAAGCTAAGCGAGCTGACACTATCTAAAGATATGTGTGTGTATTTCTTTAATGCACGACGGGTTCGCACCTGAGGTTAAGTGAAGATGAGGCCGAAGGTGGACACGGACTGACCAGGAAAGCTCATCTCATTTAGGGGACTGGCTATCTTATCTCTGACAATCGGAACACAATAATGCTATTAACATTGCTTTTAGGCGGCAGACTTAGATAAGGTGGTAGCTAGGAAGGCGGACATTGAAAATGCTCTACCACCAACCAAACCGAGTACTAAACATGTCCGCTGGGGATCAAACCCGCGACTTCCGGATTCGTAAACTCTATGTTGTTTACATTGAGCCATGGGGGCGGTATATTCTACATAGTAAGGGTTCAGCGTATTTCTGAACCATCATAACTGTTATTACGACATCTTGAATCGTAGTTACAGCCGATTGGTCTAGTAAATAGTGACCCTGCGAGTGTATATCTAATCCCCGATTCCGGGTTCGAATCCCGTTATTGGGCAAATTTTGTGTGATGAATAGGAATATTTATTCCTGAGATTTTTATATTTTTATACCTACAGGGTGAAATTTAATTAGTCTATTTCCTGTTAACTGGTGACTCCATTCATGATTATTACAAACAACTTTCCACTAAGAACCATAGCCGAATTCAGCTAAAAATTGTTGGACTTCCATACTAAAGGTGGTTTCAGAATGGTTTACTTGGTATGGGTAATCGAATTTTTTTTATAGAATTCGACTATGATTTTTTTGGGAAAGTTGTTCGTAATCAAGAGTGGCGTCACCAGTTAATCGGAATTACACGAATAAAAATTGTATTGAATAATAATATTTAAGGGTATTCTGTTATTTACTATTCTTTCATATATAAATGTTTGTGTGATGAATATGAACATTTATTCCTGAGTCATGGATGTTTATATAAATATTTATGTATGTTTATCCATTACCTAGTATCCATAGTACAAGCTTTGCTTAGTTTGGGACTAGATGATTGGTGTAAGTGTCCGAAATATTTATTTATTATTATTTATTTCATATAGCCTCCTCTGCCTAATTTGGGGCTAGATAATTGGTGTAAGTGTCCGAAGTTTATTTTACCATGAAATGATTCTAAACGTTTTATAAAGTTATCAAGAAAAAAGTCAGAAAAGTATTTAGTCGTCTTTCTGGTCTCATATTTTCTTGATCCCTAGGCTACAGCTCTCTGGACTAGGCTGACCTAGGCTACACCGCAAGTTCAACCTAGCTCAGCAAAGAACTTCCACGCCGAAAGCGCTGAAACGGCTGTTAAGGCTTCAGCGGGTGGGGCAGTGCGGGTACGCACAAGGCGTGTCCGCGCGCACGCCGGCACGCAGCCAGAGCCGCTGCGGATGCTGCGGCGAGCGCACCTGTGTCGCGCACACAGTCAGAAAAAAAACAAACGCGAGTCACGTTCGAAAACAATATTGTTATTTTTTTTAATTCGTTGGCCCTGATGATAATGAGAAAGACATACAGTGAGTGTTCAGTGAAAGTGAATGTAAAAGGAATCTAGTCTGCGTGTCTCAGGATCAACCCTAGGTTGGTATAACGTAATATTTTATCTCCTTATCAGTGTATGTTTTGATTGCGCGCGCAACATCCGCTGTGCGAATATATAAGTATCATCCTCTATCTTTAATAAAAAAATGATTATCAAATTAGTGTTTGCCTTGTCGGTGTGTATTGTACGTATAAGCTTATTGTGGTTAAGTCGATTGCAAGAACGAGTTTGCCAACCACATTAGCATAGATTAGGCGACTAAATCCGAGAACATGTGCAATAAAAGGAAAACTGGTAGAGGAAACATTAATATGAGATTAATCATATAAAATAAATACGTATTTATAGAGAGAGCTTATGACACAGAGGATGAAATCGTGTAATCCTTTCAAATGATACAGCTGATATTGACCTTGTATGGGATTTTTATCAATTAAAAATATTGTTTTTAACCGACTTCAAAAAAGGAGGAGGTTATGTATTCGGGGCGTATTTCTTTTTTTTTTTACTTTTAAATTTTTTTACTTTTCAATTTTTTGACTTTTACCTCCTATATCTACTTATCAGTAATAGTGAACTGACTGATATATTTTTTTTAATTTTTAACCCCTAAGGCAAAAAGAAGGAAATGCATAAAATTAAAAAAATAAGACCCAACACAAAAGAAAATAGAAGATGGTTAGTCGGACAAGGCGGACATTGTATTAGATGAATCACGATAAGAGAAACTGTGGGAAAATATAAAGTAAGAACACTAGATGTTTACATGGCAAATGTATATTTGGAAGTGATTGTCACAGTAAAAGCAGATGTTCTATACTAAAAATTCAAAATAAAATAGTTCTAATATGGCCAGTATCACATCTTACAACATCCACCCGTAATGACCATATTCAGAAGCCTTAGTAATAACAAACAAACACTGTAACATAAAGAAAAACATTGTAACATAAAGTAACTACGCCTTAACTAAACCTATACTATTGATACACCTTTGATGTGCAACTTTCCCAAGACATTTTGTCAACACGTCAGCTAACAGGTCACTGGACTTAGTGTATTGAAGCACAATCACATTTTCAGATACCTTTTCGCGAATAAAATGGTACCTAACATCAATATGTTTCGATCTGCCGTGGTGTATAGGATTATGAGCTAAGTTCTGCGCACTCTGACTGTCACTGCAAATGGTTATACTAGGATATTTAATATCACATACCTCGGATATCAAACGACGTAAGTAAATAGCCTCTTTCGCAGCATCAGTCAACGCCATGTACTCGGCTTCGGTAGAAGACAGCGCCACTGTAGGCTGCTTCTTCGATGCCCACGAGACAGGTCCATTTGCCAGTTTGAAGCAATAACCTGTGTAGGAACGACGATCATGCACACAGTTCGCAAAATCCGCGTCCGTATAACCTACGAGAAGTTCTCCTGTCTTCTTATAAATAATAGAATGATCTATAGTTCCTTTTAGGTACTGAAGTACTCGTTTCGCTGCCACCCAATGCGTGCTGTTATATTTGTTGTTATACTGACTAAGATAGCTAACAGCAAAAGCAATATCAGGTCGAGTATTGACAGCAAGGTACATTAGACAACCTATTAAATTCAGATAGGCATAATGATTATTCTTACAATCCGAATCCTGAAGAGCACCTATTTTGCTATTCGCCAAGGGAGTGTCGTACTCTTTTGCCTGCCCTAAATTGAATTTTTCTAGTAGGAATTCAATATATGACTTTTGATTGACTCGTATTTCACCATTTTCCGTTGAGATATTTAATCCCAGATAATATTTCAGTGGACCTAAATCTTTTAATGTAAAATATTTTAGTAAGTCACTCTTGACAGCGTCGAATGACTTTTCATTCTGGTAATAAACAATGATGTCATCCACATAGACTGCTAACAGGATTAATTCTGAACCAAGGAGTTTTTTATATACGCATGGTTCGGTAGGTAATCTAATAAAACCTATTTTACTCAACACTTCATTGAGCTTAATATTCCACGCGCGAGGAGCCTGTTTTAAGCCATACAGGGACTTTTGCAACAGACACACTTTATCTTCGTCACCTTTGCTCTTAAAACCCGGAGGCTGGTCCATGTAGACTTCTTCTTGAAGATCGCCATTTAAAAAGGCGGTGTCGACGTCTAAGTGTCGCATCTTCAGGCCCATTTCTGCTGCTAAAGCAATCAAAACGCGTAAGGAGGAATTCCGAATTACCGGAGCGAAGGTTTCATAGTAATCGACACCATGAACTTGATTATAGCCTTTCGCGACAAGTCTAGCTTTATATTTGATTATATCGCCATGGGCATTCTTTTTTAATTTGTAAACCCATTTGCATGGTATAACCTTCTTATCTGGCCTATTCACCAGAATCCACGTTTTCTTTTCCAGCAAGGCCTGGTATTCATCTCTCATAGCATGATACCAATTATCTCTATCTACTGCATTCACCGCTTGTTGATAAGTAGTCGGTTCATCCATTTGAGAGGATATAGTCTGCATACAAACACAGTTGGCGGCAGTATTGTGGATTTTTCTAGGTCTCAGATTATAGCGTGGTTCTGCAACCTCAACATCAGAATCACTTTCTTCTAATTGTTCTGGTGACGGGGCAAACCCAAGTTGACTCGGCTCAAAGTCGGCAACAATACTTGGTCCAGGTATCGGATCCTCTCTACTATTTGTTGTAGAGTCGATCTGTGAACATAAAGGTAAACGTGCCGGTTGTGGCACATCCACCCGTGATTGAGGACTAAGGAATAAGGGTACACGTGCCGGTTTGAGCGCACCAGGCGCTAACTGGTATTTGACACCCTTTCCTTTTTCCTCTAAATCCCGGAAAGTGTCTTCAAAGAAAACCACGTCCGTACTTTTGACAAGTCGTCTAGGATATTTTGCATCTCGGAAGTAATAACTATTGGGATCGTCAGAATAGCCAACAAAAATATGCTCGGTTGCCTTCACGTCCAACTTCTTCCGATTACAATCGGGGACATGAATCAGAGCTCGACATCCAAAGACTCTTAAGTGTGATAGGTTCGGCTGTTTACCATACCACAGCTCAAAAGAAGTCTTACCTTCGAGAGCACGGTGAGGAGTCCTATTCTTAAGATAGACTGCAGTTTCTGTCGCATCTTGCCAATATGCTGGAGAAAGAGAACTGCCAGAGAGCATAGACCTAGCCTTCTCTATGATCGTTCTGTTGATCCTTTCAGCGATGGAGTTTTGCTGCGGACTATAGGGCACTGTCGTCTGATGCTGAATTCCTTCCATCTGTAAGTAATTTGTAAGGTCAGTATTGACATATTCTGTCCCGTTGTCGCTCCTCAACACTTTTATTTTTAATCCCTTTTCTCGCTCCACTAGGGATTTGAAAATACGAAATTTATCCTTTACTTCAGCTTTTGAAGAAATAAAGAATGCAAAGATCATACGAGTAAAGTCATCTATGAAAAATAAGACATACTTACTTCCTTGAAAAGACGTCTCTGATAATGTACAAACGTCAGTATGGACAAGTTCTAAAACTGAAGTTGCCCTTTTATACGGAATCCTTTTGAAAGGCTTCCGACTCAGTTTTCCTTCTACACAGGCCACACATGGTTCCTTGTCAACTGTTGAATAATCTATGCCTACTACCTGGTCCTTTTTTAAGCGATCCATCCCAATGCGGCATAGGTGACCTAAACGTTTATGCCAGAGTTGATACCTGGACACGTCAGAGTGCACATCAAAAGCAGATAATTGACGTGGTACATTGACTGTACAATCTAAAGAATACAGCCCACCACAGATCGAACCATGTAGCAAAGAAATACCTGTACAAGAAAAAACACTAGAGTTATAAAAGTTACAACCAGATTTATCAAAAACCACACAAAAACCGTTATCAACTGCTTTCTTTACTGAAATAAGATTAGCGTTCAAATTAGGTACATGAACAACGTTACTAATCTTCGTAACCTCATCACACATCGTAATAGAAATATCGCCAACGCCTTCACTGGATAACACCTCTCCATTAGCAATTGTCACTTTGCCGGTGGGATATCCTTTCACGTTCTCCATCCATTCTCGTTTTGAAGTCATATGGGCCGACGCCCCAGAATCTATGTACCATTTAGTACTCTCCACGTCACCAATGACATTCAACGCACTTAAAGAGTTTCTATGATTCTCAGATTTCTTTTTCTTGTCCTTCTTATGGGGACAGTCTGGACTCTTATGGCCTGGCTCCCGACAGTCGTAACAGATAATCTGTTTCTTAGTTTTTGATGAAGATGGCTTAGATTTCTGATTAGTCCGTGTTTTCAGGGCAGTATACGGGTTATTCTCCTTTGGTTTATTCAATTCATTCAACAATTTCGTCATTATCAAGTCAACAGTAATTTCTACATTTGAGTTCTCCAATGCCATAACAAAAGGGGCATACTGTGGAGACAAACCTCCAAGAAGAATAGCAGCGATTGAAGCATCTTCTATGATCTTGCCAATATCGGCAAGGTCCTGGACTGTTGACATAACAGCATTAATGTACATTTCTATATCGTTGAAATCATCTAGACAGTACCTGTACAACTTCCGTTCGAGGCTTATTCTACGTCCTAAGCCTTTGTCTTCATACGCAGAGGACAAGGCTTTCCACGCAGCTTTAGCCGTTTCACAAGGTCTGAGAAGGGTGATTGCCATACCATCAACTGTGAGACAAATTTTCGATAACGCAATCTGATCGTCACGCAACTTTTTCTCAGCGGTAATTTGATTACCTTCAGGGTATCCGGCAACAGTTTCCCATAAATTTTCGTGTATTAGGTACATACGCATCTTGAATTTCCAAACACCAAAACCGTCTCTGTTTACTAGCGGTTTTATTACAGAAATTGAACTTGACATTATTTCACAGCTAATATGTCAAAGACGAAAAAATGAAAATAAGCGAAATTATAATTTTCGCGACTTTCAACAAATATCTTTTACAAGCACGTGTTAAATATTTAGTGTTCTTTACCTTTTCGTGCTGATAACGTGTGGGAAAATATAAAGTAAGAACACTAGATGTTTACATGGCAAATGTATATTTGGAAGTGATTGTCACAGTAAAAGCAGATGTTCTATACTAAAAATTCAAAATAAAATAGTTCTAATATGGCCAGTATCACATCTTACAACAGAAACTTAGTTTGTGTATTTTTGGCAGTGAAGTGAAGAAAAAATTCGTAATTCAGAGTAATTCGTAATCATTATTACAAATGCAAGGTTTATCTTAACCAGATTTACGTATAATTACATCATTCCGCAAATACAATAACTCTACAACAGGCAGTTATTTCAAATCTTGTCTGAAAAATAGTGTAGATTCTACCAGCGAGGAAAAATATTTATGGATAAATATTGCTAGTACACGACCTGCCAAATCCAGTTTAATATCCCTACAAACTAGCAACCTACATAGTTTAAACACCAGTAGAAGCAGTACACGCATAAAAATTATCGACTATCCAATTAATGATACGCGCTAATTCATAAAACTTTTAAGTATCGACTCTTTTAACGTTGGCCCGCTAGAGGATTGGCGCAAATCTAGACCGAAGTAATTATACGTTAGAGCTAACCAATAAATAGTATTTTAGTGGGGCATGAGGTTTGGCCAATGTCTTGATGGGTTTATTACCGCCCTCATACATACATAATGTATACCAAAACCCATCAAGATATTGGCCAAACCTCATGCCCCACTTAAATTGAGCTGTGGTTTTATTGATGGCCTGAAAAAATTGTCGATCGCGCATCATCACAGGCGTTTAAATAGGTCGCATTAGTCCGCTTTCGCAGCAGATTCTAGAACAATATTTGTGAGCCTATGTCACAGTTAGAGTCAGGGTTTCAATAATTATGGTTTCTTTTCGATCCAAAAAAACTGAAGATTTCATTGCATAGTAAATAAAGTTAAAAATTATAAATAAGGACAGGACCGTGAGAATTGGCGTAATATAGAAGACACCTTACCCAGCAGTGGGTGGAAGTGTGCTGAGCATGATGGTGATTGGAAATCGATTATATTTATTAGGTATCATTATATAGTAGTTTCGATCTTGGTGTATAAGTTATGGTATTGTCACACAAAAACATAGAATCATATTACGAATTGCTAATTTTTATAGTCAAAGTCCAAAATGCTTTATTTTGTAGGTACCCAGGATACACTTAAAATAGTCAGATTTTACATTTTTTAAGCTACTGCTTGTTTACAATGCAATTTTCCTATGCGAAGAACAAGCAAGAAACTCTTTTTTAAAACAGGTTTTTATATTACAAAAACGCACAATAATAATCATTATTAATTGTGAAATAGCCTGGCATGGGAATGAGCTGGTTATGTACATGAATGTTTATCATCTAAATAGTGTGATAATTCATAATATGCTTTCCTAATAATAAATAAATAAATTGTAAAATGAAAGAAAGATTTTGTATATCAAAATGAACCTTATTGAAAAAGCGTTACATAACTCTTTGAATGAATTACTGACCCCATGACATATCTAATAAACCTGCATGCCCATTTACCATCCTTTTGTTTTAATATCTTTAGGTCATGTTTTTTTCACATACAACGTCACAACACTATCGAGTACAAGTTACGCAAAATAATTTGTAATATTATTTACTACTAGTATTTACCCGCGGCTGCACCGTCTTCTTCCTTTATAAGTGTCATTTGTATAATCCGCGGGGAACTACACACTTTAGTGGAATAAAACTATCCTATTCCAGGCCATATTCTATTTTAATTTTATCCAAATCCGTTCATCCGTTGGCCGTGTTTGAGCAATAAACAAAAGACCAAACTTTCACAATTATAATATTAGTAGGATTGAATGAATTCATTTATTTTATCGGTACAATGACAGTGGTGCCGACACCAGAGACAGCTGCGTCGTCATGTTTGCGAACATCGCGCCGATCACATTTCGATTCTCTGACGAAACCTCATACCGTACCCATATACTCGTAATTACAGAACGTAACCTTGCTCACTAAAACATAGGCATTAAGATTAATATCTCCAGGTTTAGAACCAAGTTTAATTGAATGTAGCAACGAGACGAACGTAAAAGGACGCACTTAAAAGCAGGCGCGGATTCAGGATCGCCCTGAAATTTAGTTCTAAACCATAAATACAGACAAAAGATTAATAAAATATCCGTGTCCGTGGTTCAATGTAAACAACATAGGGTTTACGAATCTGAGGTCGCGGGTTCAATCCGTAGCCGCAGGGTATAAATGTTTAGCGCCAAACAGCAATGTTAATAGCATTGTTGTATTACGGTTGTCAGAGATAAAATAGCCAGTCCCCGTATACGATGGGGTTTACGGGTCAGTACGCCTGATCTTCAATTGACATTAGGTGTGATGGAGGTCTAGTGCAAGCCCGTTGTGCATAAATAAATATTAGACGACCGATTGATGTACCCCCTTCGAATACCAACGTTTGCGGATTCAAATCCCACCAGAAGCAAATTTTTGTGTGGTTAATATGTGGGTTAATACGAACATTAAGTCTCAATAGTCATGGATGTTTATAAAATATATTTATGTTTATCCAGTACAGGTTTTGCCTAATTTGGGAGTAGATAAATGATAATTATATTTTCTTTGTCTATCTTTAAATTAATAATGAAATGAAAACAATTTATTGTAAACGGCTATAGTATGACGATTTAAATTGGGCAAAATAAAACAGTTCTGTCGTGCCACGTGACCATTGCGTCTGCGCTTGCGTCTGCTTAAAAGAACACACTACACTAACGTATGGCCATAGTTAATCCCTAGCTATTATATCATCTAAGCATGAACTTGTTAATGCGACATTAGCTTTAAGGATCTCGAGTCAACCGATTACAGAGCACTCCCAGCGAATGACTGTAAACGGGGGGACGCATAAATCATGGCGTTAGTGAACTGACATCGGTTAACTGGCGAAGCGCTGGCGCTGCACTTGTGCTAGATATCATAATCATCGGCCGGACATATACTAACGCTAATTATCAACTAGCTGTAGACTCGTAGCCCTCGGCTCCTGAAAGCTACTCGAAACGCGGCCCTATCATTGCATAACGACGTGGGAAGAGATCGAGCGAAGGGCAATATGAGAGTAAATACTCATTAGCAACACCGATGATTTCATACCGGTCAAGGAAACGCTCGAAGGAAAATCATAAACTCGTATTTTTTTTCTAATTAAACGTACTTGCGCACTCGGTCTATTAGCGTATAATAACGATTACGTTGTTGTTATTAATAACATGAATAATAAATATATAAGTGAATAGCGCTGAGGGCTCGCCTTGAGCATAGGTTAGGTAAGGCCGATATTCGGACATCGAGTGACGCGACTGCATGTGGTAGCGAAATACTGCATAATCCGTAGGCCGTGTTTAGAGGCTGGTTCATATGACCGCAAAACCACGAGTTGTGTTAAAATCAATTACTAGCCTTAAGCTCGAGTGAAGTCGAATGCGTGCGAATAACCTTTACTTCCCTCCGAGATAAGTACGCCCGCATATAGTTTGTAAAGCAAATTCAATACACAACGTAAGATTGTAATTAATGGCCATAAATATTGATCATATGCGGAACATGTCGGCATCGAACGATGATATGAATGGACTTTAATGTGAGCAAATAAACGGTTAACATCTTCCGTTGAGCAGAAAAAAAAGTTATAAATTCGAGTTTCTACTGTATCTACAAAGTTAAGTGTTCATTTCACATGTAATTTTCTTTCTGTACAAATTAGCTATAAATAGTCTTGTTTTGAGCAGTAAATTACGCAAAATACTCGCACATTACGCACGTCAATACGCCAGTGTGAAATTGTTGCTATTGCAAATTGTAGTGCACACCCGTGTGTTTGTTAAAACACACTATTACAGTAATCCAGCAACTCCTGCAGCCCACAGGTATGAAATTGGCTTTAAGTTTTTTATTATGGTAGGTAGCAGGCGCTTTCAACATAATGGCTATAGAACTAAGGACTCCATTATATTTTTATTCTTTCGACGATTAAAATTACTATAACATATAGAAATATTTGATGTGTGGTTTCGGCACTTATAAAGAATAGAACCAACCCATTTCTTCCTGTGGGTGTCGTAAAACGCGACTAAGGTATTTCCACCAAAAACATCTAAAGACTTGTACGTTTCAGCGCCGATGGGCTCACCCCCTGAGACCTGTGCATTTCTGCATATTTCGAAGGTGAACCGTGGAAGTTCTTTCAAGCATCAATCTCTTGATGTTTGAAACTTCCAAACGCTTCAGTTTGGGATATCTCTGACCATCCCATTTGGGATGAAGGTCGAGACTTTATATAGAAATATCAATAAATTAATGTAGGTAGACTAGCTTTTCGCCTGCGACTTTTTCCGTGTGGATCTTGAAATAAATAATACAAACGAAACTAACACTTCTATATTATAAACCTATCGGAAGAAATCTCTAAATCATAATGAAAACCCTATAAAAATCCGCTGTCTAGTCACAGAAGCACACGTGGTGGATAGCAACTTTAAGATACTATATATAGTGATTAGAGATAATGGCTTCCTGCCAGCCTAATGAATTAACACTTATTCTTAAATTACGTATTGAACAAAATTAGGCATTGATACGATGAAACTTGGCAAATATAAAAATAAATAAGTATATTATAACTATACATCAAATTACAATAGAAACAAAATCAATTCTAGATTGGGACCCCCAGGCATATAGGTACTACGTACCACTTTATTATTTGTTATTATCGGTGGCACGGTAGGTATGCATGTCAACGTAAGCAAACATCGTTCAAACAGGTGTTGCTCCCGTCGCGTCTGCCACGGGCCACAAGTGCCTTGTATTTGTACATCACAAACAACGAACCCTGACAATTCCTGACACGCATTCGGGATACGCGACTACACAATAAACACAGAATAAGGTATCTGAGGTATGAACCAACCAACCCAAGAGATCACGCCCATCTATTAGAAACGATTATACAACACCATTACATCGTTATGAAACTTGTTAGTACCTAAACAAATTATTTTAATTAACCCCTGACGAAAAACGACGGCGGTGTGTGTCCAGTCTTTGTGAGGCCGTATCAGCGTATTGCTATGCGTAATGCGTGGTCCGATTGAGTCTGGTTTTTTTTTCTATTAAAGACGTCCCCAAGTTAGTAGCCATGTTTGATGATAATCAGTTAAGCCGTTTCGAAGATATTTAGCTTTTAACACAGTTGATTTGGTCTATCTGGATGATATGATTATTTGCATCCTCAAGGATTTTCTACATTTTCAATTTATACGATCGGAACCTTGATATATTTGCCGTATGGCATGCTTATGACACTGTAGGGTTTCGCATCCTATATCAGCGAAGATGAAACTTTGTTATCTTAACCTCCATATTTCCCGCATCAGTTGCGAGACGAGAGAAAGTACCAGCATTTACATTTCGTAACCCATGCTTTGAAACAAGTAAGAAAATAGATAGTACAAAATTGTTTTCTTTGACGACTTGCTTAATTGCCAAAAGATAAATATGGCACGTTCGCCATGTTGCACCTCTCTAAGCTCCATGTGGTATACAGTCAGAAAAACATATGAATGCAGACAATTTTCGATTTCGATAGATCATTTCATTCATCGACCATACAGGCCATATGCGCTGTTTTTGGAACGCGTATCACATAGTTTATATCCCTTATTTTACTCCATATTTATTTCAAAGTGAATAATACAGTATTATTGACACAGCACAATATTACCCGAAGTCAATTGAGGTATTATGCGAGTCTTAAAGATGGAAGTTAGAACAGTTAGATTACGATTTAGTGGATTGGAAGGTGCCGACCGCACTACTTCCATCCTAAATGCAGAGACTAATTCGGCATACAATACAATACAAATACACTTTATTGTACAAAAGGAGAACATACATTTTACAAAACACAATACTGATAAGAGGATATATAAGGAGGCTTGGTTCTGTTAATTCAAATATCCTTACTTTAACCAGCAGTTTACTTCGAATTAGTGTCTGCATTTAGGATGGTGTAATAGGTGCTTCCTAGCTTCCGATTTGCTAAAAAGAATTCCTACAAATAGGATAGTATAATAACCATTTCAGTGTACCGATATAATTCTGTCAGCTGAGGTATGAAGGGGCGGGGTACCGCATTCCTATTGGTCCTACCAAGGTCGTTATATACATGTCCTTGACAGAGCCAATCATAGTGAAACTGATTCTAAATTGAAGGACACCTGTTATATAATCCTGATGTGTTGACAAATAGATAAAATATTTATTCACTGTACTGTACAACATACAACCAAACTAGCAGAACACAAACAATAAATAATAAACACTAAGTAAATAACACACAAAAAACTGAAAACACTGCTTTACTTAGCGATGGGCTGTATTCACATAGCGCTGACTCAGCATAATTGCATTTCTCTGTTACCATGGAAAACTGACATATTTTAAACAGTATCAATACAATTTGTATTGAGAATGAGAGTCGATCTCAATACTGAGATCGCTTTATTAATAGGGTCCTTAAAATCATTCTCTAATTTAGTTTAGTACTATTTTGTGAAAAATGTGCTCAACTAAATTTTTGCAAGTGTCCTGCGTATAAACATCAGCTCCCGTAGCGACGTACGAGTGAGAGTTGTATATTTCGTCCAAGCGAACAAGCAGGACCCGCAGTCTCGACATAGATAGCGATCGCTATACCACCGATTTCGGTCGTTAAGTCCTAACAATGTTATTTTAATTGGAGAATTAGAGTCTTTAGTATCAAAATATCGGTTTCCATTGAAACTACGATTCAGGCTTCCAACAAAAACCGATAAGATTATGAACACTATAACATTTAGAATAAGATCGTTAGGAGTTAACGACCGAAATCGGTTGCTATCTATGTCGAGACTGCGGGCCCAGGACAAAATATCTCGCATGGCATAAAAGTTTATCGCGCCTGCCATGCTACGGAGGCATCGGTTTATTCGGTTCGAATATTTTGATCTTGAAAGTTTGTATGGAATGTTACGAGGCGTAAAGGCTCTTACACACTTGACAGGCTGTTCGCGATCGCAGATGTTTTTAGGAACTTATTAATGACGCTTCTGCTAATCGCCATTCTATGCAGATGCTAACGATCCATTAGTCCCCTTTTACGACACCCACAGAAGAGACGGAGTATTCTACTTTGTTGGGATGTTGTTATGGTTTATGAAAAGTTAGGGCCACGCAAACTATTTGCATGTGAAATAAAATTTCGTTCGATTGAATATTTATACTTATGCCTACTTGAATATTAACATATTCGCTGCTACGTTAAGAAGTTAATCACATGCGCCTAATGTTGATGGATGGGGCAGCGGAACAACCATCAATTTGCAGATCAAGACGTATGAAACCGGGTCGAAAGTTGGATCGCCCTTAATTAGATGAATAAATTGTAGTGCTACCTTTATTAACGAACGTGGAGAATCAGTCTAAAATAATACATATTCACAAGAAACAAAACAGACATTTCATCGAAAATCCGTTTGGAAGTGTTCCACAAAAGCTTCCACGCCTAAAATGCTAAACAAATGAAAATTGAAATTTGGTAGCTTAGATACCGGAGAAGGACATTGGTTACTTTTCACCTGGAAAAATTCTGCGATAAAGTAATTACACGCGGGCGAAACCGCGGGCGGAGAGCGAGATATCTATACTTTCAGATTAGGTAGGTACTGTGTAAAAGCATTAATGTCCGCATGTTGTGTTTCGGTTTGAAGTATGTCAAAGAAATTACCGATTGTGAGGTATTGTTTGGAAAATTGAAATCTTCAGTTTTATAAGTCTCGCGCTTTTGAAGTGGAATGGGTTTTATCATTGGGAGGTTTAGCTGTAACATAATGCAGACATTCCTCATTGCGAATGAAAATCTTTGTCCACGACTATCAATTACCTTACCCTTTATTGCACAATATAATTCACAATGCATTTTTGATGGATTGACGTACGCGTACCTATATGGATGACCGAGCATAAGTATTCATAACAAACCCGGCATGCCTGTCAAGTAAACCAATATATCTGGAGATTATGACAAGTGGCATGACGACCTCAGGATCACCATTCCGGAGTGATCATCATCAATAAAAGTCGAGCGGACCGGCCTCGAGGCGCGGCGAGCAATTTATTCGCACGAGCAAAATGTCGCCAGAGATGCCTCCGCGCCTAATGTGTATTCAAAGCGAATCACCGTCATTCTAAATATTATAATTAAGATAATGCCACAGCCAAGCCGGTTCTATAAAGCTCGTAACGCGCTAAAGTATGAGGACGTACGACGACGCGAAGGTGAGCGCTAATGTAGTCAATATTAGATCAACATTAAACATCTGTATTAAATTCTTGACTATTTTGCATTCGGAACACAGAATTTGCTCTCCCTTTTAAAACCAATCACCGAACGATCGCTTAGTCGTAGATCCGAATCCTTAGCAAGCCTGAGGTTGCGCAAGCGTAAAGGCAAATACACAATATTGGATTACCTTAAAAGCTCTCAAGGAAACCAGCTAATGTCTTATAATGGGACTGTCTGAGAAAACCGATGCATTCCTAAGCAATGTCAACATAATGTCCTGAATTCCCGCACCTTTTAGACCACTTAACAATTTTGGGAGATATTATCGTTTACGCATTGTTTTAGGAATGTTCTAACGACACAAAAGCATTAAAGTATGGAGACTTTGAACCTGTGTGTTGACCCCTAGACGTCACTTAAATACGTCACGGTACTGCACGATGAATCAGCTCCTTTCTAAACAACGACATGCCTATTAGTAACAAAGCTAGCAATGATATCATATACACAGAAAATCTTCTAAGATACAAAATGAGGCAAACCGGCTAACACTCCAACCTAAACCCGAATCCAGTGATCTTTCGAAGTGGCTTGGTATCATCTATCTAAATCTAGTCGGAGACGACTTGTTTAACTGGAATTGAAGAAATCAAGACAAAGCTTGGCTCGTCTATTTTGTGCATTTACAATTGAGCAATAGGTATTGTCTTGGACAGATAAGTTTCGATTACAATCAGTACGGGAGCGGCTCGCATGACTGGTGTTGGCTTGTAGGCTAGAGTTGCCCCGGATTAGAGCTGCTGAGATATGCAGACCCGGGATTGCACAATGCAAGGTGCGAGCGGCCCACCGGGATGTAAGCGTTTCAACTATTTGATAACGAGATAAAACTTGTCTGCTCTGTCTTTTGTCGACACGAATCTACATAATTACTTCATCTCTCGTCTGTCATATAACAATCATGTAGAAGATAAATAACATTCGTTTTAAGATGTAAGTTTTCAATTACGAAGATAGGAAGAATTTTTTTTTAATGTTTATTTTATTTAGGGATATTTGTCCTATGGGACATGTCAATCCCATTGTGCCCTTCGCTAATTAACACAACACTGACAGGGAAAATAATATATTATATATAATAACAAAGATATTCCTCTGTGACCATCGGCACATTGAGCCAGATGTTGAATAGCACTTTTACTGTCTGATAAAATAACTACTTTATTCCAATTTTGTCCACTGGCGTAGGATAAGGCCTCCGAAATAGCAATAAGTTCACCGACATAATTGACATTCTACTGCAGTTTATTCTAAAATAGGCCTTATATCCTTCCAGAGATTCAAAAAGCATGAATTTATGAGAAGCAAACGAGACTTGAATGGAAAAGATTAAAATTAATTTGCACTAGCGGATAACGGGTAATATACGCAGCTAGGTTTTATTTATGCCACCACCATGCTAAACCTGTGTTATATACATGTATTGGTTCGATGTCAAACGCTGATCACAAATGTATGCGAAAGTTTAAATGCGAAAGTTTTGATTGAAATCTGAACGCACAACAAAATGTTGAATCAAGGATACTCATAATTTGCTTTAAACATACAAACAGCATAATTACAGTCACAAGGGGCACTTGTTGTAAAATCTATCAATTATCACTTGCTCATTAAAGCTACATATTTCGAAGTAACTTAATTCACAGCTGTTCAAAGGAAGACCTCGTAATTAGGTTGATGTTATTGAGAGTGCGTGTGTATCGCTATTAAATAACACTTAATAGTTTTTTCCTATAACAATATTACCTTAGGAGGGCAGGTTAAGTAATAATTTAAGTTGCGGCCTACGGGGCTCACGCAATTTATTGGTATGTTTGGGAGTCCATTAACTTTTCGAGAGACCACTTTCCTTTGCGGTATTTAAAAGATTCAACGTTACGTGACCAGCACTGAAGTCTCTTACAGACCTCATATAAACGAAATATCTAAAAGGTAGTCACGCAATAACCTTATTTATTTTTTAAAATTTCCCTTAAATTAAATAATACGCCGGCGACCGCGCCATTTAGTACTACGGTGTGAACATAATCCAGCTGCGCGGACGGTTAAAAAAAATTGTCTTTTTTTTAAATCTGGTTTCGCGTTTGACTACGTTCTTTCTGTGGTGTCGAATAAATAAATGCATATGTCTATCTATGACAAAAAGTTTTTGTTATCATGAACCCTTATTATTTTGGTAAAACATTTCTAAGAAACGCCATTAGACAATCTGCTTTCAAATATAAAACCGCATCCAAATCGGTCCACCCGTTTAAGAACTACGGTGCCACAGGCATACATACACTTAGCGGTCAAACTTATAACACCCCTCTTTTTGCGTCGGGGCTTAAAAAACGTCTAATTGACAGTGGCGTGCACAACGTTTTGTCACTGGCAGAATAATAAAATTTACTATATTAAATGAGAAAAATACAACTACAAAATAATAACTTACTCTTTTAGCAATCTTCGCAACTGTTCAGAATTGTGTTTTTATGTTCATATCAGTATGAATCAGCTGGTTTGACAAAGCATTTCCAGGAAAGCTTACAATTTTCTAGGGTAGGCAAGGCACTGCCTTTCTGCCTGTATGGAGGCCACGCCACTGCTAATGATAAACTCCTATTTGAAAAGAAAGAATTATCACTCTTCCAATCCTAAGTTCTTCCATTACGCATGTTGAAAAGGTTAAAACTATAGATACATATTATGTAGTTTTCCCATCGTATCTGCCAATAACGACAAGATGAGTAATGCCCGACGGGGCATGACCGCCCAGACATAATAAAGTAGACAACTCCTTTGTTACCCTTCAACATGTCGCCCCAGACTTCATTTAACGCCGTGCAAAGGACAATGGCGAGCCCTTGGAATAAATTGATGAAACGCAACAAAGATAGGTATGACTTGTATAGCATGAGTCATACGAAATACGGCCAACCTATTTAGTATCACACAACAGAACAACAAATAAATGTCGTGTAATCAGTGGCAATATAATTGTGACCTTATGTTAACATTAAGTGAATAACATTTATAGTGGTCGTAATCTAGAAAGAGGTGTATATATATTGGATCTTTACCTAGTTTTTTTTCTTCGTTAATCATATGTACCAATTCCTGCGATTTTCAAAGCTATATCCAAATTTGTTTTTTATTTGGAAAATGGAATATTAGTTCAAGGTTTCACATGAAATATTTTTTAATTTCTGGGCTAAATCCCATAATTTAAAAAAATTTGAACAGAGCTCTTTTCATGTGCTTCCCATAACCATTTCTTAGATTCGCTGAAACTTTTATAAAGCGATTACTTTTAAAAGTTAACGCTACGTATACTTAACTTAATGTTATCCGATAATACACGCAAAGTTTAGCTAAGTTTGGATTCGCCGTTCCCAAAATAAAATCATAAATGTTTGTATGGAGAAAACAGTCTTAATGAAATTCTTCATACAAAACGCTAATTTCATAGGTAAGGACCTAATATATAGCATATTTGGAACCCTAGATGATATTCTACTTTAGAAACGGGCAAGTGCCGGGCCAAAGTCGGGACTTCAGCAAAGATGATCCTTCATCATAATCTCAGCCCGTAAACATCCCACTGCTGGGATATAGGCCTTCCCTCGTATAAAGGACATACTCCATATGACCGACCCTTACTATCAGTTTTCTTTATCTCCTTTTAATAATTGAAACTATACTACTACAAAATAATACAGCTGTAATATAAGTAGGTGATTGATAGTAAACAGCAAAAGAAACAACAAACAGCTTTCTTCCTAAATAAATAAGGAGAAAACTGTCCAAAACCATGCAGCATTTTATATATAGCGTTCTTTGAAAAAGTGATTATTGGTATACCATATTTTTAAATTTTTAAAATCGTGTTTTAACGACTGTGTTTGGGTCACAATTTTCTACGAATATACTAGACAATTTGTTTAAAATTGCTGTCAAATAGTATCTGTAATAAGTAGCGATGATAGACAAGTATCGCAGTGATATAAGTGTTCCATTATACATTTAAAAATATGCATTGAATTTAAAAAAGCATTTTTATATGGATAAAGGCCCTTTGATGATGGTAAGTGAAGATCACACATGAGACCGAAGATAGAAGCGTACTCATCCGGTACCCCCAACTTATTATACTGGCTGTCTTATCTTAAACAACTCGTAAGCAACAACGGTACCACCAAAAACACGAATACTAGATGGCGCTGTGTGTATTTATTTATTCAGGACTAGGGCAAGAAGATGATGATTCAGCAACCGAACCCGGTACCTCCGTTTCTATGTTGTTGATATTAAATTTAAAATCTTGAAGGGCTTGAAAAGGGAGATCACTAATAAATACGACGACATACGTAATTTAAAATGCAAATCTTTTACAATTTATTTTAATCACATTTAGCCCAACTTTCTTGGTCTTCTGCATTTTAAAATTATATCGTATAAGTATCGACGATTTTACTGACGCCACATTGAGGCCGATTCTTTCTTTGACACATATGCATTATCAGCATGCATTAGACGTATGTATAGCAAAAGGAATACAGTGGGTAAGGGAGGACAATTTATAGAAAAGGAGGCCATGTCCTCATTTAGGATACTACCTGGCAACCCTACTACTGTGGCAGTATGTACAATTTATTGAAACCCAACAATTGCTTGTTAATTAGAAATTTTATTGGTGTTAATAACTAACCTTCGGCGAATAGTATGGCACTGACAGTCTTCTACAGAATTTTATTGGACGTCATCAAATCCACTGTCACTCACAATATCAATAAAATTCTTATAATAAGCAACACTAAATTTATCCAATTCCGCCTCACGGCCATGTCAAGCTCTGCGAGTATGAGTTCCCAGCGCAAATACAATACGATCAGTTCCTTTTCAGAGTGTCATAAAATGCTTTATAAGGTATTTATTGAGACAATACAGACATAATATTACAGGTTGGTTTAATACCCAATGCCGTAGACTGTTGATGGCAGCGGCATTACTGATGCCATTGAGGACCTGCTGCGAACATCGCTGTAACGTCGTCCCAACAAACAGCGTATACGGAACTAGCTTGGCCGCGTAAATCTCGAAATAAACTATAAACCTACCAGGGTTGGAAATTATAAGATGTTCATTTATATTATTTCATAATTATCGAATCCGGTTATTATTCAACAATATAATGAGTAAAAAAAAGTTTTTAAAATTATTATAATTATTTTATCTTCGAAAAGAAATCTTGCTCTTTGGTTTGATACAATCTACATTAAAACTATTATTATATATAATTAAATTATTTGTTAGTGTAAATTAAATTGTTATATTCTTATCACATTTAATTATTATACTATATATTACTCTCATATCAGCTTGGTTGGTGGTAGGGCATTTCAAATGTCCGCCTGGCTAGCTACCATCATCTTATCTAAATCTGCCGCCAAGCAGCAATGTTATTAGCATTCTTGTGTTCCGGTTGTCAGAGATAAGATAGCCAGTCCCCCAAATGTGTTGGGGTTTCCGGGTCAGTACGCTTCCACCTTCGACCTCATCTTCACTTAACATTAGGTGTGATTGAGGTCAAGTATCAACCCCTTGTGTATAAAAAAACGCTTATTTTTATTTATTTAAAATTATAAACGCTATTATCATTGATAATTATCAAGATAAATATAGCTGTCCAACCCTATGAAACCTACCAGAAGGAAATTCTCACTTATCCCTTTACGTAATTTTAGCGCACAAGCAGAGGCCGACACCAACTTTGCTTTATACTATTCAGAGAAAGAGACGCTTCAATGAAAAAGCGCTACAATAAGGTGCGTCGGAGAAATTTACGTTTACCATAGTCACTTAACCTCGGAATAATCAAGACACCTACTCCTTCGGTTACGTTATCAACAGTTTAAGACCAGTGTTAAGTTTACGCATCAGTCGTCAGAGAATAAGGTGTGGAAGACGATTAAGTTTGACCACAAAATTCCGAATAGGTCGCTTAAAGGTCCATTTAGACGAGGCGCGTTTTTTGCGTGTTGTATAAAATCTGCGGATAAATCGCTTTAGCTAGGTCGAAGTAGTGACTAGTCTGTCTGTAGTCACAGTGGACCATAGATAATTTCAATTGGTAAAATAAACACCGGTTAAACTGTTGCATAATACCAAATTAAATAACAATATGAGTTTAAAAACCACAAACCTAACAGCTTATTTTGCGGGGGCCATGTTTGATTTTGTAACATAAATGTACACTCCAGAGATCTAGGCGAATCAACGACACTATGCACTTCGAAATCGGTCAAGCCGTTTAGGCTACAGGAGCTAACATGAAAACATCTACATACATACATACTCGAGAAAAACATTACCCTCCTTCCTTGGGCAGTCGCGTAAAAAGATATTCATCACAAATTACAACAACTGCCCTCTTACGATTACATCTTGCTTATCAAGCTTCGATTCACAGAGACAGCGTTGGATGATGAGGGTCATCCAATTCGTCATTTCCTTCTAAAAAATAACATACTGAAACCCTTATAAAAAATACAATTCCCGTGCGTGTCATATTTAAAAAATAGAATTTAGATAAAATAATGAAATACTCTTCATCCTAAATATTCGACAACATTACGCGAGCATTACATAACGAGTTGCTGACTTTGTTTAATTTTTTGTTACAAAAGGATGATTTATGCTAAAACATCCTGAGGCAAAATACCAAAACGTCACCATGTTCAACCATGGTCGGAGCTACTGTGTAATTGCCAGCCGGTTTGCGCGCCCGCCGCGCCGTCTACCGCTGTCGGTATGAGCACACCTGGCGAATTACTGTCTACGAATTTGGTAGGTATCTCCGACTTGTTTCTCCAAATACGATAACTAAATGAACAGTAAACAGACAATTTCCAATATCGAAGCCATAAGAAACATTACATGAAATACTTAACGCCAGACGACAACTTAGGATGTTTTTCTAATGCCAAGAACCCGATAAAGACGGGTAACAGCGAAATAGTTGATACTCAAATCCTATACAGCGTTTGCATTCAAATTAGTTATAGCTAAAGCTATTGTCAACATCTTAAGGTGATTCAACTGTCGGCACAAAATCCGAATTGAGGACACACGGTGACACGACCTAAGGCAAGCTGATAACGCGATCTACGAGCGTTCCTATCTATCTTAGTTGCTTTACATACATCCACAGGTTTACGGTATTGCAACACTAACAATGTAAAGCATTAGACACAACAACCAGAGTTCTTTTTAACGTAAATACTTGTCGTGTGGATTAACAAGCTTATAAGTGGGAGTGATGGGCACAACGTGTCATACATTTCATCTCTCCGACGTGGGCTGTTGAAAAGATGACACATGATGCCCAAAGGCCCTCGCTAACTACACCCTCTGTCTGACGGAATTAATTAGGCGAGCATTAATACTAACACATAATCAATTCTGGTACCACAAGTTATAATTATGTTGTTGAAAACATTGAGATACGAGAACAAATTTAAAAACGGACCATCCAGTTGAGACATGAATTTCTTTGCAAGCTGTAAATTTAAACCGGTAACTCATGAAATTGCAACTTACGAAGCAAATTTATAATCGGCTCTCCGACGACATTCCACGAAGTCGCAATGGCAGACAGGTAAACTTTGCCACCGCATGCGCCCGCGCCCAACCAAGCGATTAAGAGTTGTCACAAACACGAATATCGAAATTCCATCCACATTTGTATGGTCATTCAATCATAATTTATATACATGCTAACTCAACCCAAAGAGATAACAGAAATGGGAAAGCGATTTATGTATTTAAAAGTATAAACTTAACGATATAATCCGATGACATGGAAAATGTAATTTATTAACACATTCGTGCTACTTCATTCGTATGCCCATTTCCCACTCTATGAACAAGATAACTGGTATGGAGCACGGTCTCGATGAACCCTTCCTGTCGTTGCCCAATAACACACCGAATTGTAGGACATCATTATTATGTTAATGCTAAACTTTAAAGGACTTAACTAGCGACAGTCTGCCATTTATCTTTATTAAGATCTACGACCTTTTTAAGCTCTACGGCGCGGGGCGGCAGACATTCAACGCGTATTATTAACATCCACATGATAACCGCAGCCTATTTCAAATGAAGCAACATTAAACCATTACACTTGAACTGAAAATATCAATACAATCATCATGGTGCGTCAGGATTCATACGTGATAGATAAATAGAACATGACTAGCCTTTTGAAAGTTACATTATTATTAAACAAGTACAGGATTAGAAAAAAAATGTATAATCAAACTTGAGAGTCAGCGAGTAATCTCGGGTGGTCTCGCCTTTCGTTTTGTGAAGCACTACATAATGAAAAAAAAAGATTAGGACATCTTCCTTCCCTGCATTTTAATTTAACAACGGAAGCTGCGTGAGTCGGCAGGAAAAAATCAGATTAATTTCCATCGTTGTTCGAAGACGTCTGTTCCGTTGAAAATAAATTGCCTCAAAATGCGGATAGAGTTAGACGTGTAGACAAAGAGACAGAGAGCGTTACGTCGAAAGCGAGGAGCTTTGAATAAAACGTGATCTCACCAGGAAGCTTGTCTACACAATAGCGCGAGGCAAAGACGAACAGGCCAATGACTTTGTAAAAACAAACATCTCTCTATTTACAAGGATTTAAATAATATAATTCTGTTTCGTGATGTATGACATCAAGTTGTGGTTTCATTACGTTCAATTTAGTATGCCTTAAATGTTAGAGAAAATGCCGGAAAATGGCCACAAAACTTGTAGACGATAAATAAACGTAAAATTATGGTCGCTCTTGTTGACACTAATTAAGTTCTATTAAAGTTTGTGTTCCAATAAAAGACGTGGGAGTTTGTTAGCACCTGGAAGTAGTCGCAGTAGCCGCATTGGCTCTGTTCCAGCTCCACTGAACTTTGACAAGCAACAGTAAATCGCACATATACGTTACGTCTCCCGCACCCGCGCAATTCATCTCGGACCACGCTTTTCAGGAAGTACTAAATTATATAAACAGTGAATTTCAACGCCAATTAGATAAACTTAAAATGTTGGCAATTTTCTATGTTCATTACAGTTGAGATCCGTGGTCTAGTTATTCTCCAAGAACTCAAATGTTACATTCGACATGTTTCTAAATTTTCTCAAGAATTATTTAGTCTTCCCCCAGAAGACCTTTTAGTTCAGGTTGTTGTGTTTGTTGTGTTTGATTGAGGATAAATATAATGCTGTAATAAAATTTACTTAATTTGCTTTACTTCTCAGCAAACTTGCAATGCAAGATACGATTTTTGAGTACCAAAAGGTCGATGCTCTCCCAAAACGCGCATTCCTTTTCCCTTTCTGAATTTCGATTGCCCCCAGGTATGTAACAGGAACAAAAATATGACAAGATGGTCCATTGATCACTTAATATCTTTACGAGCTGCCCTGTCATATTCAACGAGGCTTGAGTAAAGACTAAATGATTTCTTTATCGATTTTTAAGCATGCGGGACGCCCTTACATAAAGTCTCATTAAAGGTAATTGCTGTATCGACACTCATTGATGGTCTTTGATGATTTGTCTGTCGATGATCAAGTCCGTTCGACTGTAGCTGTAAATCAAATTGACTACTTCGTCGACTGTGATTACCAATTCAAGCTTAAATATGTTTAAACAAGCTAACGTCTGGCCGCCGATACACTTTTATTCTAGGTTTACGCATTGAAAAATCAGCATTGTGACTCTGTTTCAAGAACTTTAGTTGCACAAAGTTGAATCGAGTGCGTCGGCGTTCTTGGAACATTACGCTGCAGTGCGCCCGCGCCGGCCGATCGGGCGTCAATTAAACAGTGATACACATCGGGTCGGGCCGTGACGAATCACGCTGCGTGCCGATCGCCGAAATGAGCTCGACTACGTGTCGAGTTGCACCGGCTATGAGAAGAGACAGTGGCGTAGCTAGACATGTTAGATCTCGAGAAATATCATTTCGCACTTCTGAGTGTCAAGAATCTATTATCCTTTTGATTTGCTTCACGTTGGTGGTCTTCAAGCTTTGTTCGTACTGTGTTTAAATTTAAAGGTCGGCCTGGCTAGCTACCACCATCTTATCTAAAGCCTGTCGCCAAACAACAATGTTTAAGAGCATTGTTGTATTCCGGTTATCAGAGATAAGATAGTCAATCCCCCAAAAAATATAGGATTTCCGTATCAGTACGCTTCCACCTTTGGCCTTACCTTCACTTAACATCAGGTGTGATTGAGATTATAGTAATGGAGAGATAAATGTAGATCTATCTAAGAATACATTAGTACTATTATGTATTCTGTGGTATATCAAATGAAAATAACGACCGAAGTAGGATATTGATAAGGAAAGCTCCCAGGTTTCTGGCTGTGATGGCTGGATGGATGGCTATTCTTATTTTTATCTTTAAAAATAGACGCTCATAAGTTGTAAATACTGTAGGTGTAAACTGTGTATTGGCATTACAGTAACCCATTGTTATTATAATTACTATATTTGTACACATGCTATAAGTTTACCAAGAAATAAGAATAAAATAAATCGAATTTTCTAGACCCGTGTTGGCATTATATTAAACGAATCAATTTGGATGTATTACTTGTAGAAATTTCACTATGTCCCTCCATACATTCGAAAATGTCAATTATGTCCCAATGCTTTGCAACGTATCTTAAAAAGAATCGAACCTAAGAAACGTCTAAAGAAAACATGACAAGAGATTTAATCTTATTTAGCCCTCGCATCAGTCAGACTTACAATGCACTTATTTTTTAAATTGAGTCTTAAACTGGCTGAAAGCTCAAGTCATACCGATCATTCCGGGACTGAGTCGTCAACGTGACAAAATGTCCAGTGGACGAATATAAGCTAATCTCTACTGCCAGACATAGGTTAATATGGCAATCAATAATCACGTGACATATTTTTTATATAATTTTGTTATATCCAGCTTTCATAAATATTTACGTAACAATACATGCTAATATAGTATTTTATTGAATAATTTTGTTTTCTATAAATTATGACATAGGTATATATTATGTATAAACTTATTGTTTTATGTTGTGCTCATATTTGACATAGACGTAACCATGGCTCATCATTTTCCTGCCCTTATCCCACTCAGATGGGATTAGCACAACATATCTTCATCTTCCACTCTCATCTATCAGCCGTCATCTCCGTGCTCACCCCTTTGATACACATATCATTCCTCATACAGTCTACCAACACCTTCTTCGGTCTTCTTCTACCTCTGTATCATTCCACATTCATACTTAGCACTCGTCTCGTTACGTGCCTTTTATCCCTCCTCATAATGTGCCCAAACCATGCTAACCTATTACTCCTCAACTTTTCTGTTACCACTTTCAGACTTCATAATGGAATAGACGTAACAATGGTTACAATTATTATATGTATAAATTCTATAAATTATGGGATGTTTATTTTATGTTTGACAATGACTTCATTAATTTACGAAATTGTATGTATGATACGACATTGTAAAAGTGAGCTAAATAAATCTAATCCATCTAAGCAAACACATAGTTAAAAACACCTATAAATACATTATAGGAAGGTCTATTACAGGAACAGGGGGACTTTCACGTCTCTGCTAAACTACATCCCTGCTCGGCAGTCAACAAACCGATAATTTACTCGCATAATCATGGACTAATACACCATCAAACTAATAGACAGCTACTGTAATAAGTATAGCTTCAGACAGTGATTATGTATTAGTTTAAAGAAAAGGTAACCCCGAGCCATTCTCAAGATATAATCTGGGAGGACGACTGACATTATAATAGGGGGGCGTAGCTGTGTTACATAACCATATGGTGTACAACAAATGCCTGATGAAGAGCTGACCTCTAGGAGTGTGGGCGTTCGACAAAGATAACCCGAGGTGCACGAACCTATGCGGAATGCAAATAAATATGGCAAATAAGCAGAGCACTTAGAGAGAGCAAGAGGCGATATTGCTTATATAGGTGATATACACCCTGCTCAAGTTAAACGGTAATGTCGCCAGAAGTAACTCATAACAACGAGCGAGTTTAAATCATCTACTATTTGCGAATACTTAATAAGGGGTATGTACTCATAATAACAAACAACTTTTGTTATATGAGACATAGACTGTAATATTTATTAAAAAAGAATTAGTGGTTTATCAAAGAAAAAGCATATAATCGACAAAAAATATTTTCTCCGAAGAAATGCTATTTTATTGTATGGGAAAAAAAATCCTTGTTATTTATTACATACCGCTCATAAAGTATTCACCACTAATTCAAGGTCAACCTGTAGGCTGTAACTAGTGTTACGGGCCGTTTCTCTGACCGGGCAGTCAGCGGCCCTCGAGATTATTATCGCTTTAAAGTATTAATAACAATATAAGTTTGAAAACCAAAAACCCAACAGCATATTTTGTATTTTGCTGGTGCCATGTTTGGCTTTTACTATAAAATGTGTCCTATGACACTCTAGGGATCAAGACTAATCTAACGAGACCATGCACTTCGAAATCGGTCAAGCCGTTCAGGCTACAGGAAGTAACTTAGAAATCTACAGATGCATACATACTTATCTAAATATATACACTCGTAAAACATTATCCTTCTTCCTTGGACAGTCGGGCAAAAATGAACAAAATATAAAAAATCTAGCAACTTTGACAATTGTCATTTTTGACATCCGAGATATTTGACTTTTTGGCACTTTTGACATTAGACATTTTCGTTATTATTAACATTACGTCATTTTTTACATTTGACATTTTCAAACCACTGAAAATTATTTTTATGACAAAAACAAATCGATATTTTCAAAAATAATCAGGAAGTGTTGCCAATTAAAGAGGGCGCCACATCAGTCACATCTCCAACACAATTTTCTGCTTAACTGCCCTCGGATATAAACAGGACGAGACGATGCACCTGTCGGCGATCACACACAAACAATGGGCTTGTCATCGCTTCGAGATGAGGCGCATCCCATGCACGATCCTATCAATGAACCGGGATATACATATCCTTTTGAAACAGACCACCAACCCCAATAGAGGTGTAAAGCGATTTTCTTTAAAAGAAATTATCTTATTAAAAGTATGATGGTCGTGAACAGGCCAAGGGTGGCTTTATCATTAATAAGACGAATATACGATGAATATTTTATCGATATAGTTTAGCTACCATCTACAATCGACCACGTGTCAAGCTATAACCAGCTGCAGACACAGCGGTAATGTATGGCGACATTCAAGTTGGTTACCTGTAGTCTATCATACTCAAGTACGGAAAGTGAGTTTATTAAGTGCTTTAATAATAATAGTTTGTATAAAACTACTAAGTTCAAACGAACAAATTCTCGACGTTTTGGCGAACCGCCGAAAGATCTAAACAACTGGGGTGGGCAACTTTAAAGTTATTAATGCCATTCATGCAACAATTTTGCAAAACACATAAATTTATTTTGCAAATATTCATCCCGCTGCAATTTAAAATAGCTTACAAATTACTTCAATAAAAGCTACAAGACTTATCGATTGACCGTAATTGATTGCAAACTAAAAGGAACAATCTAAGTAGGCATTCCGAAGGAATCGCTTTAGCGAAGACGCCAGTTTATAAGAACCGCTCCCTTGATATCAATGACCCCTTCCACGCGAGGCGTCCCGCCGTTTGTTTAGCATAATAGAACGGACCACAAAGGAAAGCAAATAACCATAAACGAGGTATCATTGACGAAATGAAGAGGTGAAAACGAATAAGAAACTTGATTATAATTTTTTAAATTTACTACTTAAGCTGAACTATCGGACACATTTGTATTCTTATTTAATGGCTTTATATTAAACATTTTGAATTGAACCGACTAACAAATTAAGAATATGATATATAAAATCATAAATTGAAAACCCTCGAGAAACTATGAACCGATTTTGTGATCCATGGCCAAAAACCATCTCGTAGGTAAATACCAGCATTCATAAATCAAATACCGTTTACAAATCTGTTTAGGCGTTTTGGCACTACAATGACAACCCTCTTTTTGCGTCGGGAGCTAAATAGAGCAACTGGCTAATACGCTTATTCACTGATATGCAGTCAAAGTAGTTGATTGAAACAGTATAAAAGATATTACAAAATTGACAAATATACGAGTACGAAACTTTGCAATTTAAAAACGGCACGCATCCCCTGAGGCGACAGACAATCCAACCATAGCAGCAATAAATCCGCGTAAATACGAGTACAACATTTATGGCTGTACATTGATGAGTATCTGGGAACAAGAAACAAGAAAACGAAGATGTTAGGATTTCTTGCACGTAAATACCATAGAACTAAAGAGACCAAACAAAAAGATTAACTGAACTAGGTGAGGCCTCCGCTCCGCGTGTCTATAATGAATGACAAAGTCTTAATGCCAAAAGATATAAATATTTTTTTTGTTTAACGCCATTCACAGCGCTGTAATCATTAGAGAAGAATAAGCAAGAAACTCAAGGGTTGCGTTTTTCTTCAAAGTCAAGAAGGTATTGTTACAGTATTAGGGAATATTTTATTTTACAAAAATTAAACATTCTAAACGTCGCCGAACAGATTTTAATTTCAAGGTTTATGGTCATTCGAGTAATAAGTAATTTTATAGCGTTAGTCTTTTGCGTTTAGCTTCTGCTTCACGATAACTTTGAACTTATTTAAAGGTAAATTCTGTCTAAAATGCCACAATCACGATTTGGCGAGTGCAATAACCGTTGCTTGATATGACGAGCGAATTAGTCAGTGGTTTACTGCAGCTTATCCAACTGCAGAAATCTGTTAAAAATTTACGGCACGGGGGACATGCGATTAATAATGTTTCGATTGTTTCTTTTATTAGTTATACCGGATGAGTTTTTTTACCGTAAGGAAAAAAATAGGGCATATTAGGTAAGTGATAAATAAGGTATTGTTTAATTTTTTTTCAAAAACGATATGCGACTGGCGTGATTCGTACGGAGGAACATGCGAAATTTATTTGGAACTCATATTTTCTCGAAGTTTTCTTTATTTAGTTAATTTAATGATGTAATTAGGTGGAATAGGCCACAAACGCGACCGTCAAATGACAAAACAATGGCTTATTTCCATGGTTTTGAAAAAAAATAATTAAACTACCTATGCCAATACCTTCTATTTCACTTACCTAATATGCCCTATTTTTTCCTTGCGATAACAAACTTATCCAGTATATTAAGTATGAATTGGACTTTGCGTTTGTTGTACGTAGACACTTCTAAGTTGCAATAGGATACTATAGATACATATAATTTTTTTAAAACAAAAGCCACATTTATCTGTTCAAAGGCAAACATTTTGTGCAGACAAATGCGGTTGAGTCTGCACTGTGGTTGCGGTTAGATGAAATGCAAAGAAATGTATATATAATCCACCTGCGTCAGGACACTTTCACACTTCTTACATATTCTTTTTACAAACACATTTTAAATTTTATTTCCCCTGCCCTCCGCAATAAATGTAAAGGCAATGCATGACAAACAACCGATCAGTGTGCGAAGTGTAAGTTTTGTCTCGTTTTTAACTTTACCATCGCGTTCGCGTTTACGAAAAAAGTCCCTATGAAAAAAGTTGTTTTGCAAACTATCCGCTAGAGAAAGAAGAGTGAGAGAGAGAAATCTTCACGCAAACGTGAACGCGGTAGTAAAGTTAAGTCGAAACAAAACTTACACTCTGCCCTCAGAGCACTTAGTGGAATGTGATTTAGAGGCCACAGACTCATTGTCGTCGGAAGTAGTGTTACAATATGTACATAATTTCACTGACTCTCTTTAACCCCGAAATAATGTAAGAATGTAAGAGTGTATTAATGCCTGGTGTATAAAATAGACGAATTATGATGCGTGTTTCAGACGGGGCGATGTTAAGCGCGGCCGTGGCGGCGCTGGCGTGCCTCTGTTTGGCGCGCTGTTCGCCTCCCGAGCCCCACAGTACGCGTACGTACGCGCAGAACCCACACACTACTAAGGTACTACTTCTGACTTTTCGAAAAAGTTTAAATGTTGACGATAAGAAATTTGTTCGAACGCGAGGCACCAGATAACGCTAAACAACCACCAACCACCACCATACTCAAATAGGTTAAAACTGGACATGTTTGAGAAAGACCCAGGGGACAAAAAGATACTAAAAGATAATTTGGTTGGTTGGTGGTAGGGCATATTAAAATGTCCGCCTGGCTAGCTACCACCATCTTATCTAAATCTGCCGCCAAGCAGCAACGTTAATAGCATTGTTGTGTTCCGGTTGTCAGAGATAAGATAGCCAGTCCCCCAAATGTGTTGGGGTTTCCGGGTTAGTACGCTTCCACCTTCGACCTCATCTTCACTTAACATCAGGTGTGATTGAGGTCAAGTACGAACCCGTCGTGCATAAAAAAATAAAAAATAAGACGACAGTCCTGTAGATTCCTGCGAGAAGAAGTGGTCGGAACCTGCAATTAGGCAAGATTTAACCGCCTCCATGGCTTAATGTAAACAACATTGGGTTTACGATTCGGAGGTCGCAGGTTCTATCTATCTTATCTAAATCGTATCTTATCTAAATCTGCCGCCAAGCAGCAATGTTAATAGCAATTCCGGTTGAGATAAGATAGCCAGTCCCCCAAATGTGTCGGGGTTTCCGGGTCAGTACGCTTCCACCTTCGACCTCATCTTCACTTAATATCAGGTGTGATTGAGGTCAAGTACAACCCGTTGTGCATAAAAAAAACACAGCAGTGAGAACTTACAAATGAGTTATCACATAATCTGCAATACCAATTTTGATGCTACCCTTGCACACCCGAACATAAAATATAAAATAGCTTACGTGGAAGAAATTTCAAACCGGCTGGCCTATCTTGGAAGCTGGAACACAATTGGTACTTATCTTACAACATAGGGTTTACGAATCGGAGGTCGCGGGTTCGATCCCCGGCGTACATGTTTAATACTCCGTTTGGTTGGTGGTAGGCATTTTAAATATCCGCCTGGCTAGTTACCACCATCTTATCTAAATCTGCAGCCAAACAGCAACGTTAATAGCCTTGTTGTGTTCCGGTTGTCAGAGATAGGATAGCCAGTCCCTCAAATAAGATGGCTTTTCCGGGTCAGTACGCTTTACCTTCGGCCTCATCTTCACTTAACATCAGGTATGATAGAGGTTAAGTGATAACACGGTAAAAAAAACCTTCGCACTTGGTCAGCCCATACTCCTTCCTGACACTGCCAGTTTCCGATTTAACAATTTGCTTTCTCGTTCAGTTTCAATGAACAACTGTCCGAGTTATGGATCGTAGTGTAATGTTCCAAATTAGTGTTAATTATGGTTATATTATTATGTCAAGGCTGAAGTCTCCCATTGCAATGGGGAGTTTTTAGTATCACACATTGAGACGCGTCGTGGCGTGGAATTCTAATATTTCATATCCAACCAATAAAATATTGTTTGTAATATAAAAACCTATTTTAAAGGAGCAACCCCTCGAGTGAGTTTCTTGTTTGTTTTTCTCAGGGGAAAATTGCTTGCAGTAGCTTAAAAAATCGAAAAATCTCACTATTTTAAGTGTAACCTGTGTACCTACAAAATAAAGCAACTTTGACTCATTATCTGAAAACCTTCCCAATTTATTTATTAATTGGCAAACCTTTTAAAAACATACCAATACGATATTGAAGTACATTCATATAAAGGTATTCTATTCGGTATATTTTTGGAAAAGTAATTTGGACGTATTTCGAATGTTTCGTCGTTGGGAAATTTCATGTTCAACCTTTATAAATACGGAATGAGATTTTTTGCCGTAAGGAAAAAAATAGGCCATAATAGACAAGTGAAATAGAAGGTATTGGCATCGGTAGTTTTTTTTTTCAAACCCATCATCGACGCACGCGCCGGGCGGAGATTAATATGCGACTGGCGGGATTCGTAGGGTTCCTATCATACGAAATTTATATGGAACTCATATTTTTTCTATTTTCTTAATTTAATGAGTGGAATTTAATGAGTGAATTTACATGGAATAGGCTACAAACTCGACGCGTCAAATGACACAAAGCATAAATCGATGTAGATTTTGAAAAAAAAAAAAATAAACTACCCTTGCCAACCTTCTAATTCGCTTACCTAATATGCCCTAATTTTTTCCTTACGGTAAAACATTCATCCGGTATAAAGAGTCGTCCAGGTGGACACTATCCACGTCTTGTAACTGTAACGTATGTAAAATACTGCCAGTTAACGTATTTCAATAACATTAACAGCCGTAGAGCTTGGTTAATGTATGAATCATGAGTTAGAATAGAATTTAATTGAGAGGACACATTCATACAAGTAAACAATTCCATTGAACCTACTCAGCAACTGTTTTGCTGTACATTGAAACAACTTCTTACAAGACATACCAAAACAAGTAAATTAGTTAGGTACTATTATGCCTGTTACCTTTAAAGTGTTGCGGGGCATCACGCACGTATTGTGATTTGCATACATTGCTGGCTTTCTATTGGGACTATTGAGTATTGACTGTCTAGAAACAGTTAATAATATACTATCATGTTGTCTACCCACGGTGTACTAAACTTGTACAATTGGCCACACGCACGACAAGATCGCCTGCGTGATCACTATAGTGTGGTGGACTATATAGAACCAACACTTCCTAATTATGAACTAACGAGTGGTGTGCTACGTTTTTGGACTGGGCGGGCAGATGATGTGCTGACATTATCGGTAAATTCCAAAATCATACACAAAAACCAAGCCCAGTTACGCGTTACCTTCGGTGGACTGATGCGAGTTCCTAGTTTTTCTGGATCAATAGTTCCTACACTGGTAGGAGCTGTTGATCCAGAAGTTACAGTAGGAGAGATGCGCAAGGGCGGTTCTAGCCTTCGAGTCAGGGGGGGTCAGATACTCCAGTTACATTGCTAATATAAAATAAAAGGTACGATTTATCTGTGGTCTATCCAGGAGTTGAGCAACGTGCTGACGAGCATTGAGGAGCGGCTTCGGGTGCTGGACATGATCAGCGCAGTGCAGGCGAAACAGGCGCGTCGACTTGACGTCATACAAGATAAACTAGGTAAGGTGCAGTACCTATTGCATTTTAAACAGAATGATAAAAAAGTGTCCGTAATTTTTACCACCGACCACTATTTGACTAATTACTTATATTATTATTCTTCCGCCCGTGTGGAATCATCGTCTCGCTGAATTGATTTCAAATATCAGGATAAATAGTTACTTAGTCTATCTCTCTACAAAATTTCATCCAAATCCGTTCAGCCACAACGTGATGGGGGAAAATATTCGAGCCTTCGCATTTATAATATTACTGGTGGGATGAAATATGTGTCAGCATAGCAATTCAAAAACACCGAAAGAAAACGACTCATGGAGAAAGTTATAAATTTTGCGTAATGTATTTATACAATTACATAAAAATTCAAAATTGAGCGTACGAACGTCGTGAGGACTGCTGCACATCTGGCTGGGACGATCATGTATTTGGTGGTAAATACAACGGCAAATCTACACATACAGGGTGTCAGGAAAGGTATTTTGAAATTTTAAAGCATATAAAGCAAATAATAAAAACGGCGTGAGTAGAGTACCCTTAACCACATTGTGAGTGGACGTCCTACGTTGCGGTTACCAGTGCGTGGTCGGCCATCACTGGGCAGGGCACTTGGGTTAAAACATAAAAAAGCTTGCTGCTATACCATAAGGTCGCGGGTTCGAATACCGCTAGGGGATATGTTTGTATGATGAATACAGACATGTGTTCCCGAGTTAGGGATGTTTTTCATTTATATATGTATTTATTTACAAAAAAAAATGTATTTGTGTAGTTTCTCAACCATCTGGTATCTATAATACAAGCTTAGTTGCTTATTGTGGAACTAGATGGCGCTGTGTGTTTGTGCAAAGATATTTATTTATTTATTATTTAATGTAATAAAATGTTATAAATAAAGAAATGCTGCAAGACCATATTACACAGCACCGGTTGAATTCCTATACGTTTTAATTATAGCGTTTCGCTAGTACTAAAGTATTTTTAAGAATTTTTATAAACCCATTAGCAATCTTGGATTATGACGTATCATTCAAAAGTGAACGAACAAAAATCTCCGACATAGCCCAAAGGATTAATAAGTTGAAGTGCCAGTGCCCTGTGCACATAGCTCGAAAGACTGATAGCCAGTGGCGAGACTAGGGTTTCAGAGTAGGGCAAGCCAGGGCAATATTTAATTAATGATTTGTAGTTTTGACACAATTAACGAAGTTAAATACATCTTGTTGCCTTTCTGTTCAATCTGTAGGATCATTTGCAATTTCTGTACTGTTTAAAGATAATAAACTTTTAAGTTGATGTTCCTGATCGAGTGTTTTCTTAAGGCAAAGGCATGCCGGGCTTTTGGGCTTATATCAAGGTCCGCCAATGCTGATAGCCAGTGGGGCAATAAAGTTCTCGAGTGGAGACCACGCACCGGACGGCACAGACGTCCTCTGACTGACATGATGATACAAAAGTGATAAATAACAAAAAAGATCCGACTTGTTATTAAAGTTTATTTTCACATGAAATAAATCGTAAACCAACCAGACCTACAGTACACATCATTCTCTTCCAGGAAAACGATGCATTCCGGATCTTGCTGTGTCATATCCTATTTTAGATAACTGTTGGGTTAACTTTCGCAATAATCGCCTGCCATATATCACCCGCAATTGGTCAAAACAAGGGCAACGCTCAATCAATTGACAAGGGGATCCGGTTCAGGGGTGCTATTTGTACGATTTATATCGTACTAGCTTCGCTTGCGTGGAATAACTTTATCGCGGATATGTTTAATTTGTTTATCCCGCGGGAACTACTCACTTTATCGGGATAAAAAATATCCTATATCTTAATCCAGGGTATATTCTACCTATATACCAAATGTCATGCAAATCCGTTCAACCGTTTCGCCGTTATTGAGCAACAAAGAAACATCCAAACTTTGATATTTATAATATTAGATTTGTACGATTTTTTGATGATTTGGTACGGGAAAGGTACTATTAAATGATCTGATTTTTCGCATAGGTGTAAGATGTGTCTGGCAACAATAATATACTTGTATAAACTTAGAAATATTTTAAGTAACTAAAATCGTAAAATGTGTCGTTGCTGACGAAGCATTTTGATTAGAACCTAAGGATAATGCAATGATATTAAGCTAACTTTTATCTTAATTTTAGTCAATATTGACTATGGTGTTGATTCGGATGTACAACAACTAAACTAAAACTAATTTCGTACTGTTCCAGGGAGAAAGAGACAGTACTACTTTGAGACTGGTTTTAGTTTAATTGGTGTACATCCGAATCGATACCTAAGTCAAGCAAAATATTAGGTTGATGAAGAAAAGCAATTTTTTCCAAGTTTTTATAATTTGATAGTAAATAGAACATAATTACGTACGAATATTTATTTTTATTTTTCTTTGTGCGATTGCTGCACTTTTTCAGGCAGCCCTAATGTGACTATAGGGAACCATTGCATCGGACGAGTTAACATATGACCCCACAGAATTACGATAAATAGGAAGTCCTAATAAGTTTCCAATGTGATTCCAGACCGAGTGGAGACAACGCTGTCTTTGAGACTGGAGAGAGCCCAGTTGGCGGCAGAAAGGCTTGAGCACAGACTGCATATGTTACAGACCAGTGTTCAGGTGATTGTAATTAGAACTATTTATTTAACATGGCTACATTTTTTATTAGTCAATTCACTGGACTGTTATAGTAGACCGGCCCGAAAGGATCCTAAACAAGAAAGACTGGTAAAGGGGAAACGTTTGACTTCACGTGGGTGGGTAATAGTCTTTTTTTTTGTTTTTTTTTTTATATGAGAGCGCGGCAAACGAGCATGCGGGTCACCTGATGGAAAGCAATCACCGCCGCCCATGGACACCCAAAGCAAAACAACACCAAAAGGGTCACAGATGCGTTGCCGGCCTTTGAGGAAGGTGTAGGCTCGTTTCTTGAAGGTTCCAATGTCATACTCGTTCGGGAATACCGCTGCCGGAAGTCCGTTCCACAGGGTGGTCGTACGTGGTAAGAAGTTTCTTGAGAAACGTACAGTGGTAGACTTCCACTCATCCAGGTGATGTGGATGGAAATTTAATTTCCTCCGAGAAGTGTATCGGTTAAATTGAGCAGCGGGTATTAGCTCGAACAGTTCTTCAGAACACTCCCCATGAAATATGAAATAGTCTAGTACGGATACCAAATTTTCCTATAATTTTCAAGGCCGTGACTTTTTGCACATGTATAGAGTACCTGACAGTGATATAATAAAAATGTTTTCTAACAAATCAGTAGGTTGCTTTAGATATTTAGTAATTAAACAGAGACTACATAATTAAATTTGCCACTGTATATTTAATTCCGTTGGAGAATATACTTAAAACTCCTGTAACTATTTTCAAAAAAGTCGGTCAATAACTTCTTCATCTTTATGAAAAACTAGCTTACCGCCCTCGGCTTCGCCTGCGTGGAAGAACCTTATCGCAGAAATTTGTTTATCCCACGGGAACTCACTTTATCGGGATAAAAAGGAATATAAGTAGCTTGTAGCCAATAGTATTGTAGTGTGCAACAACTTCGACGTGTTATGCATTCTGTTATCAGAGAATGCACGAGGTGGAGACTGAAAAACAGCTATTTTGCTGAGGCTCCAACCTATTTGTCCACTACGTTAGAAAATTTAACTGTAATTAATGATCATGTATATTTTTTTTTAAGTGGATGAATAAATATCTTTTTATTTATTTTATTTATTTATTTATTCTACCTATATACCAAATTTCATCCAAATCCGTTCAACCGTTTCGCTGTGATTGAGCAACAAACAAACATCCAAACTTTCGCATTTATAATATTAGTTAGATTTCACCGACGGCAAATATCACGAGCAATAAACTATTTTAGAAAATATAAAGTAGCCAATGATTAATTTTCTGAAAATGGTTTTAGGAGATTTTAGCATCTTCTACAACGCAATGAAGTTCACAGTGGTAACTTTAATTTAATATAGTAGGACCTATACAATATCTAAAACAAACTACCGAATTGTCAGAAAACATTTTTATTTTATTACTAATGGGTACTCCATCTTTCTACAAAAAATCAGGAACTTTAAGATATAACGACGGCGGATTTATTTAAATAAATATAAATACACTAAATTCACAGAAGTAACCACTAAGCCAAATAGCGGTCGTGCGACTTAGAATTTTTTGCGTTCGAATAATTTGCCGCTTAGCTCGCATTTAATCACTAAATTTGGTACCACGTAAGCGCCCCAGAAGTAAGGATAAGCGGATAAACGTATAATAGGTAGAGTTACCACAATTAACGACCTGTTTGGTGTAGTGGTTAGCACCTCTGGCCACTATACCAAAAGGTTGCGGGTTCGAATTCCGCTAGGGGCCTATGTTTGTGTGATGAATACGGACATGTGTACCCGAGTTATGGATGTTTTCATTTATAATAAGTATTTATTTATATAAAAAAAAGTGTATTTATGTAGTATATCAACAATCTGGTATCCACAACACAAGCCTATAGTTGCCTACTGTGGAGCTAGATGGCTCTGTGTGTATGTCAAAGGATATTTTATCTAAGGATATTTTATTTTATTTACTTTATTTTTTAATTTATTTCCAGGGCGCATGTCACGTTTATTTACCATCCCGATAAACAAACTATGTTTATACCTAAATATCTTTGGAACAGTTAGACCGATATCCATCAAACATGGATAAGAAACACGTGACAAACACCCGCTTGCGAAAATAAAAAAATCGGTTCCGCCGCTTTGAAAATGCAATGCCACAGACATACACACCTATTTACGAAGTCTGGCGTATAACGTATTGTTATTATTTTTTATTTGCCTTGTCAATATAAATATTTCGTTACTAAGCTTTGAAAATTGCAATTGGAATTTTAATACATTGCAAATAGACGTAAAGAACAAAGGGTCTACCCGCGCACCCAATACTTTCATGGTTTTCGTTATCACAAACTTTCTCTTGTTTTTACATGTTAGCGACATCGAGGCCAAACACGAACATTGTCCAATATTTAGGTTAAGCAAACGCTACAGTAATAATTGTAAAAACAAAGTATTTCATCGAGCTAACTTGTAAAATTTCAGACATCAATAAAGGAAAGCAGCGAGAAGATAGAACGCAGCCAAGTGAAAATTGCGGAACTCGCGCAAAATCTCACCTATCACATTGACTCGCACAAACGAATGTTAGAAAAGGTAAATACTAAACAAACACTAGACGCTTCAGCTAACTGAGCAAGGTTTCTAAGTATTCTGCAAATATTTGGTGTCTTTGGCAATATTTTATAGTAACTTTGCAACTGCAAAAATCACAAAACAATCACAAAGAATTTGCAAAATGCTTCAAAATTTAAAAATCGAAATAGAAATCTTGGTCTATCTTGCCGACCACAGGTAGATATGATAACCCCGACAAAAGCAAACATTTTGACTCTAAATTCGATGTCGAATACGAGAAATTGCAGAACCGATTTTCATTCAAGGAAACGGTATTGGAATGTGTCTTTCTGTTCTTGAGCATGAGTTCACAATACACAGATAAACAAAGGTGTGAAAACACCTCTCTTTTCTGTCGAGATAAAAATAAAGGACAATTAACTTATTAATAACTTATTAATTAACACATGGGGCACACGGTCCAGTTAGGTAAATCCGACTTCGATAAGGAGGTCAGTCGTCGAATCCAGCTCGGCTGGGCAGCGTTTGGGAAGCTACGTAACATCTTCTCGTCCCAAATATCGCAATGTCTCAAGACGAAAGTCTTTGATCAGTGTGTGTTGCCAGTGATGACATATGGAACTGAAACGTGGCCGCTCACAATGGCTCTCATAAGAAGGCTCGAGGTCACCCAAAGAGCAATGGAGAGAGCTATGCTCGGAGTCTCCCTGCGGGATCGAATCAGAAATGAGGAGATCCGAAGGGGAACCAAAGTTACCGATATAGCTCGAAGAATTGCCAAACTTAAGTGGCAGTGGCGGGGCACATTGCTGGACCGACGGCCGTTGGGGCGGAAAGGTTCCAAGTGGCGACCATGCACCGGAAGACGCAACATGTGCAGGCCCCCCACGAGGTGGACCGACTATCTGGTAAAGATCGCGATAGCCGCTGGATGCGGATAGCGCAGGACCAATCGTTGTGGAAATCTCTGGGGGAGGCCTTTGTCCAGCAGTGGATGTCTTTCGGCTGATATGATGATGATGATTAATTAACAAACCATAAACAACAGCTTTACATCCCCAGAACTGGGACACATCCTCCTCACCCTAGGAGAGGGTATCGACCATAATCCACCAGCGTTAACTTGGTTAATCTAACTAATATTATAGATGTGAAAGTTTGGATGTTTGTTTATTAGTTTATTTGTTTGTTTGTTGCTCAATCACGGCGAAACGGATGAACGGATTTGGATGAATTTTGATATATAGGTAGCACATATCCTGGATTGTAAAATAGGATATTTTTTATCCCGATAAATTGAGTAGTTACCGCGGGATAAACAAATTTCCGCGAAAAAGTTATTCCGCGCAGGCGAAGCCGCGGGCGGAAAGCTAGTTGAAAATAAAATCCAGCGTCAGGCAATAACAATATAATAAAACACTTCACATTGCCATGTTACAGGTAAACGGGGCTTACGCCGACACGTGGCACAGAGGGTTGGTGCTGGAGTCAATGATGCGAGACGGCTTATCACTAGTGAACGCGACGCGGAGGGAGCTGGCGGACGGCTTGCGGGCACTGGCCCGAAGACAGCGGGACGCGAGACTCACCTCCGCCGATCTTGAGGCCACATTCACCAGGCGCCTCAACGACAACACGTACAAAATAGATTTGAAGGTAAACCGGAAATGTGAGACTGCGATTTCATTTCACCACTTGGGGCGATTTGGATACTGGAGACTACTTCAGACCCGAAATATTTCGTTAAAACTTAAATTAATTTTCAGCAAGTCAGAAGTCACATTGTAGTACCATTCTTTGTTTACGAATCGAAAATATCAAATATGTCATTAGAGATGTCACAGTCCTCACGACATGTTACCAGATCCCCAGTGCCCTTCCCGGTGCATGAAGACAGTCGATAGATGAACTTAAATAGGATATTTTTAGTACCAACTTCATGCAGTGAGTAAATAATAGGGGAGACCTATATTGAGCAGTGGACATCCTGTGACTGATATGAGTAAGTGAATAGAGGAAAAATATTCAATACACTTCCAAATTAGATAAATGGCTTAAACCCTAAAGAACTTGATACGATTTCACGACGAAGCAAAACATCTGCAATATTTCTGTTGTATACCAACTATCTGGTCTCCATCACACAAGCCTAGTTGCTTAGTGTGGAACTATATGGCGCAGTTTGTATGTTCAAGGATAAATATATGTTTATACACATTATAAAAAATAATGATTTCTAACATTACTTATTGAAATTTTAGATGCAAGAGGTGTTGGATGCGCAGAAGCGTTTCATGGATTCGTGTCAAAGGATACAGCAAGACGATCCTGCGCACGTAGCTGACGTACTGGATAAACTGATTGACTCACTCATAGATAAGTAAGTAAAACTTTCTGTCAAATATTAATATATTCCTGCAATACTTCTTAGAAACCAGTTGTTTCATAATAGTGTCAGTATCTGCGACTCCACTCGTCTGTTACGTTTAAGATCTACCCTTGCACACAGCCACTTTTGCAGGTAACATACATAACAAACGGTGCCATGATAGACTCTATTGCTACCTTGGATTCTAGAATAATTAAAGAAATTATACTTTCATGGAAATTTAGAAAATCCTCGAGCCTCGAACCTGGTATTATTCAGGTATACAAAGTACTGGAAGACGCAGCAAGGGCAGGCCCCCCACAATGTGGACCGACGATTTGGTCCAGCAGTGGACGTTTTTCGGCTGATGATGATGATACAAAGGAACTGTTACATATCTTCGAAACAGCTGAAAGGATTTCCATAAAATATAGCTAAGAAGCTTTCCCCTAGTTTAATCTGACATATAAAAAATGAAACTTAAGGATCAAGCATTACTGAGACACATCCAGACAAAGACTCCAGTCACACACACACACACACACACACACACACACACACACACACACACACACACACACACACACACACACATCGCCCGAGCGTAACACCCTTAATTTTTCCTCGATAATAGATATAGATTTTAAGATACCCTACTCTTTCTTTTCTCAGAACTGCGTCAACATTCCATGAGCTACAGAATATCCAGGTTGCCATGCGCAATCATGACAGCAAGGTCATGAAGCTACTAAACACTGGACGACCGACACAGGTAATTTGGACATAACAGGACTGACAATCGGCAGAATCGTTGTTGCAGATGTATACTGCTCAGTTACTTTATCGATGAAGATTTATGACTTTAAAGCTAACTTTAATGAATATCTGAGAGTAAATATAGAGGGAACAGTATTAGTCAAGCTATGCCTCAAATTGACGACGACAATGCAAAACGTTTTGTGCTTGTCACAATTCTAATTCAGTCCGCCTTCAACTGCATAATTGTGCTAATTCATTGTAAAATACGTCAAACCAGCAAGCCAAATGAAAGAGAACTTGCTCAAAATGCTCCCGTGATTCGTGAAATTTTACTTAGCGTAGTCTAATCTGTGTTGTTTCAGAGTGATGCAACATGTCGACGGCTTGAGAGCGCCTTCCGCAATTCGTCCCACGGGAATTTCAAGGAGCACGAACTGCAGCAGTTGACTGAAAAGTTTGTGGCGCTGACGAACCGCGCTGATGTAGCGCTACAAAGGCTGGAAGTGCGCCTAGAAGACGGCGATGGGGAGGCAACGACGTCTGACGTCACGGCCGCTGCCGACCAGCTTATGATCAAGCTCAAGGGGATCAAGTATGCATAAACTTAGAGAATAAGCATAAATACGAATCTGGAGTATAGGGCATCAAAAAGAACATTATTAGTCTTAATCAAAATCAGCTTAGTCAAAACTGAATTTTTCGCTAATTGATTGACTTCTTATATTGATCGATACCGATCGACTTAAAATAAAAATATTTCAGTGTTACTTAATTTGAAGATTCTGCCTCTCCGTTTTTCATTTCTTCATGATCTTTCATTACTACAACCATTTTCAGATCGGAAACCGACGAAGAATTTGATTCAGAGGAACAAGACGGGTATTTCGACGACAGTGGTGGTGACATTATGGGCGAAGATAAAGCGATACTGAGCGGGGTGAGGACGGGGCGGCAGGCGGTGAGCGCCCCCGCGCGCCCTCCTCACCGGAGACATCTGCACAAACATCCCTACGACCGCGGCCCTAGCTGGAGGAAACGGCCGACATCGTAAATTTAAGTTTGTAATATTATAATCTGTATAAGCATTTAATAAGTATTTCATTTCCTTCCTGTCATTTCAAGGGGTCTTCAAAGGGTCTTGCACGGGTAGCATGATCACACGCGACATAGTTTTATCACGCGTTATATCGCGCGCATCTGTCAAAATGCTGCAGTACAACTGTTATATCGCTCATGTTGACAGAGGACCACAATAAAATATGTGATAAACTATATTGCAAGTTGTCATACTACCACTGCTGGTCTAGCAGCTAATTATAAATCATTCGAGCACAATACAAGACATAGACACAATTTGGCAGGAAAACATAATTTGATACCTAGAAAATTGGATAATTAAAGCACATACCTCTAATTTGGCACTATTCTGGAAAATGGTGAGCGCCTTGTGCGTAAGTTGTGAGAAGCACGAGCTTAGGGTAGCGATCTTCTGCCGAGCGCCAAACACCACCTCTGGCTCCTCTGTCTCCAAATCCGCTGAAATAGACAACAAGTTACTAAAATACTATTACTGTAATGCAAAATAGACTAAATGAAACATTGAGTTAGGAAAGTCAGTATACTAGTAAATGCTTTTTAATCTCAATTTTTTGAGGCGATTGCACAAACCTGGGTGACTATTGCCACCTTATTGATGCCTACACCTTTCGAACCTTACTTCATTTTTGCAATGGACAACCACCAATTTATACAGACTGATGGCACTTCTACAGAGCACATCAGCTAATACACAGCTGAGAGATTCATTGCATAGATTCAATGTTTTAATTAAAAGTCGCTCTCTAATATCTGCACTCAGATCACACTCCTACAAAACGTGTAAAACGTCATCTAGTTTATCACAAACCGTATAGTAAATACTTGCTGTTGCAAATCGGTGTGATACTGAAGGTCGACAATCGGTAGTGAGATGCACGTTACAGTGACAGAACCATAGACCTACTCACGGAACATTGCGACATCACGAATCATACAGTGACAGAATATTCTTCAACAAACACTAGAGCGAAAGAGACTTTTGTAGGAGGGGAGCAATATGGGTCGGAGTACCACGACACTGTTGGTTAGGTTCAGATGGTTTGCCTTCGATGTTAGGTTCAACATACTACAGAGTTTACAGAGTTTATAAGCAGTGTCGCTTTTGCGTGATGTCGAAATATTCCATTAGTAGTAGGTCTAGTGTTCAGGTGAACTAGCGTGCGTCGTACTACTGTTTGTCGACATTCAGTATCACACTCATTGTAAATTTATTTATCGGTAATTATTTGTTAGTTGTAAGTTTTTACATAACATGAACAGCCTTGCGTCCCTACTGATGGGGTACCCCTTTTTCTCTCTAAGACATTGCAAAAGTCACAACCCTCCATGCAGGGCCAGTACATATTAATGGATGTATGTTAGACAAGTGGCCATATAATGTTCAAGCAGGGATATTCAAGTTTAGGTTAATAACTGAAATGATAAGGGTATAATGAATTCATGTAATGGTTAACATAAACTGTCTGCTACTGAATGTTGTGTTTATGATCATTGACGTTAGTTTATGCAAAATTATATCGGTATCCACTCTCTCAAACGTCTCCAAAGCTTTTTGCCCCTAAACACTAAGATCACTCTTGTGCAATCTCTTATCTTCCCAATATTCGACTACGCTGACTCTTGCTACTTGGACGACACCGAGGATGAGCTCACCGCCATCACGTGTGTATTTCTGTACATTTCATAAGGTGAAACGTGGACGTTTTTAACACCCAAACATTATTGTTTGGGTAATTTCTGACCACCCCATTTGGGCTAAAGGTCGTAATACATATATATATGTAGATCCAAAAAGGAGGAGTGCATTTTAAGTGTTGCAATAGCTCTGATATTGGTGAGCCAATTTCACAAAATTTATTTATGTTTGAAAGAATAGAGCGTCTGCATGGTTCATATGAATCAGGTAAAGATTTGATTATGTACTCCGGAGATACAAAATGGAACCTTGGTGATATAGGTTGTTTTGTTGTTCAATTGTTAAATCTATTAGTCAATATGACAATAAAAGTTACTACCCCAACCAGTAGTTATGTTATTCGCAACTGACTGGATCCCACAGTCCTCAAAATAGTCAAATGTTATACATACCTAATTATAACAGGCTGTGTTTATCAGTTAGTATAATTGCGCCGATTTGTGTTTATATAATACGTTTCAAAACAAAAGCCTATTGTTATGTTGGGTCTACCAATGAAGTGTTGGAAATGTTGGAATGCAATATGTAGCAGGACTAAAAGATATTCGAGAAATGTTTCGACAATTTCTGGTAAAACCTGCATCTACAAACAATTTTAACTGCTTACATCAGTATTTAACCGGTCAATACGTAAAGAAAGGCTAATTTGTAGAAACGATGGGAATCTAATAAGATAACCAAAAACAAGAGATCGTGACTGAATTAGTTGCAAATTATTACCATTTGAGAAACAAAAGTTTTACTCACATAAAGACGTGTCTAGTTCGACGCATGCTTTGTCAAATTCCTTTTCTAAAATATCTAACCAGCGAAAACCCACTCCGGTAGTCGCCATTTTCACAACAAATGAAATGTCAAATTGACAAGTGCGACTTGACAGACAGTTACTTTTTTATGAGAGGAAAAGGAAGCTTTATCTATGTCAGCCTACTTTTATGTAGTTTATTTATAAACTTACAATACAAGGGAAGGTCTCAATTATTGTACTTCGAGATTCTGTGACCAATTTGCGTTTTTAGGTCTCATTTTTAACTCACGACGCAGAAGTGTTATAAATATGAAGACTAAGTGCACAAATTACCTCCAACAAATTTGTGACTATGGGGCATTGGAGCGCCAAAACAGATTTGAAAAGGGTTTGTCTATTTTCAAGATGGCACTTAGCCATGTTTGTTGGAAATCGGTTCAGCCGTTTCGAATATATAAGGAAGAACCTTTTAAAATTATTTCGCTTTTGCGGGTTTGATGGAAAGTTATAGAGATAAGTTCGCCCTTTGTATTTAATTCGTTACTTTGTGTATTTTGATGTGTGTTAAGTAAAAAAAAACTTTTTTTAACACAGGAGCCGAGTATACACATAGGCCAGCAGTCTCGACGTAGATTGCAAACGATTTCGATCGTTCGTCGGAAACCTAATTTCAACGAACCCCGATATTTTAATAGTAGTCCAAGGCTACGCATACGGTACCATGACGATTTGGTTAGGAGTAGGCGGACGGGAATACCTATAGCAAATTAGTAAAGTTCTTTATTCATATGCCTATATTCTTTGGCACGGTGGCGGTGACGTAGTTATGACAGCTTGCATATGAATGCTTGTATGACGAAACAGTCATGGTAAGTACCGTTTATATGGAAACCGTGATGTTTGAAAAGGGCCTAGAAAAATATTTGTGTAGTAGTAGTACCCACCATCTGGTATCCATAATACTTACAAGTCTAGTTGCTTAGTGTGGAACTGGATGACGCTGTATGTCCAACAATATTTAAACGACCGCAATAGACGGTATAGCGATCGCTATGTCGAAACTAGGGGTTAGCACTTGAACTCAATCACACCTGATGTGAAGATGAAGGTGAACGCTCGCTCACCTGGAACGTTCAACTAGTATCCCCAAACAGCCGGAATTCAATAACTATCAACATCGCTGTTTAGAAGCAGTCAGATAAGATCCCGCTTCTCTGGCTACCTACCACCAGCCATTGTAAAAATGTCCGCCAACCAAACCGTATACCTACTAAACACAAATTCAGCTGGGAATCAAACCCACGGAGACGGTTAAATTAATTTATGAATTGGCAATAAAAGTCCATAGTACTTATAGGAAGCAATTTATTTTTTGTCTTCATTTTATTTACATAGTAACTATATAAATTAATTCGCCGCGGACTTCGTAGCTAACTTATAAAAGTAGGTGACTGATAATAAACTACCTACTCGTATTGCTATCATTTGATTTTTCACACACAACATGAACCTATGCTAAATGAGGCTATTACTACTACCCGATTAATAAGAACTGAGAAGCGTAAACATCACTCTAATTAAGTGAAAACGAATCTTTTGTAAGCCTTGAACAGACATAGGCGGTATAGTAGCGGCGCGGTGGCGGGGGGATGAGTTATGTAGATACAACTTACTATTCCATGTTATCCTAATACCACCAAGTCATCGAGGTACGATGCATACGAACAGACAGATAATGAATAATAGGAGAAGAGCCGAGTAAAGTGAGCAATTTCTCGATGTTTCGGCGAAGAGCGCTCTCTGTGTATTTCAGCCAGCGTAGCATGACGTCATTTATCGCGCGCAACGTAGGAGTGAGAATGGGATAGTTGTATATTTTGTCCAATCGAACGAGCAGGACAACTCGCGTGACATAAACATTTATCGCGCACAGGCGCGATAAAAACTCTCCAGCATGCGCCGGGGGCTGGTCGACGAGGCGAGTGGTCTGTGCCTTTAAGTGAACAAATACCGGCTGGAGAGTTTTTCAATATCAAATGTACCTTTAAAATTATTACCATTCAAGCTGGTCAGTATCATAGCAAGAATTCCTGCTACGTTAACATTTATTTCCGGAGTCATGGATTTTTATATAAAAAAATTATGTACCTATGTTTATCCGTTATCTCGTATCCATAGCACAGGCTTTCCCTAGATTCCGATAAGTGTCCGAAATATTTATGATTTATTACGTAGTATATACTATACTAAAGAAATATCGATCATATTGCAATATATCGCTTTGATGAGGAATCCTGCGGCCCGATTAATAAACCGCTCTCAAGATTGAGATGACCTTAAATTGACGCTGTTGTATATTAAAACAGTATCAAAAAAATAGTACAGAGACTGAGACGCGATCTCAATCTCAAGATCGATTTATAAATACGGCCCTAAATTTACTTAAAATCAAATCACATTAAAATAAATTAACCAAAAGAAATAGTTGAAATACTAAGTCTTCTAATAAAAAAAGAACACTTTGAATCTGCTAGGTACTTGTACATGCATATTTGCATATTAAAGATGGTCGTATGCATCTACAACTGCCACCGAACTTCAGTGTAAAACTTCACAAGGCATTATACATTATTAATTATATATACATTAGTAAAATCTAACCTCATTATTTTATTAATAACCTGAGGCGCAGAGTATAATAAATAGATATACTAAGCAACGAGTCATTGACCACACATCAAATAGAATGATTTTACAAAAGATACTGGGTCGATTAAATACAATCCAACCTTCATTCTCCCATTGACACAGATTCTATTAGCACTATATTGCACCTTGGCCACTGCTGTCCAGCAGTACCTGCCTCATACAAGATCTATTTTAGGCATTACAAAACGGTTTGCTAAATAATTGCTCATACGTACTATCCAATTGATTTACATAAGCAAAAATTATGATTGACGGATATAAAATGAATCCACAAATAAAATTGCAATTATTTGGTAAATAAAAAACGAAACGTTATTAAAACAGGGATAATATATGAAAATAATTAACTACAGTAGCTAGACGGAGCCGCTTCGGAGGGAAAATGTCGAATTCGGACCGGAATATCGAGCTCTCAAGGTTGTTAAAAAATAAATTAGGTAGAAGTACATACATTAATGATGAATATAATTACTTTCTTTTTTGTTTTTTTGGTTGGTAACTGGCTTTGCTACTGTATTATCAAAAGCACGTGGCTGCATGGTGACTGTAACCCTTCCCGCTGCGTTCACATTGCCGTTAGCGCAGCGCGATCAACACGATTGACAAAGACAATGGTACAATAAGCATCAAAATTATCTGTCAGCGAAACCAACGGTTGCGGGTTCGAATCCCGCGAAGGGTGAATGTTTGTATGATGAATACGAACCTTTATTCCCGAGTCATACATGTTTATTTCAATATTTATATATGTTTATCCGTTACCTAGTATCCTAATACAAGCTTTGCTTAGTTTGGGACTAGATAATTGGTTTTCAAGTGTCCGAAATATTAATTGAGAAAAACTATGACGAAATATCTTCTCTAAATGAAAATTAACAAAAAAAAAATAGGTGCGATGAAACTGTAGTATTTTTTTATACATAACGGACTACCGCTTGATCTCAATCACACCTCATGTTAAGTGAAGATGAGGCCGAAGGTGGAAGCGAGTTCATCCGAAACCCCAACTTGTTTTGGGGGCCAGCTATCTCATCTCTAACAGCCGGAATATAACAATGCTATCAACATTGTTGCTTTACGGCATGCTTAGATAAGATGGAGGGAGCTAGCCAAGCGGACATTTAAAAATGCTACGACCAACCAACCAGAGTACTAAATTTGCACCCCGCTGGGAATCGAATCCGCGACCTCCATTTTGTAAACCTTATGTTATCCACATTGACTCACGGAAGCGGTTAAAGTATTTAATCTGCTTCAAAATTGAATTATGTCACTTCTCATAAATGTTCGAGGATTTCTGAATTTTTAAAACGCAGAGTTCTAAAGAAGTTACAACGGTTACAATGCGGAAATTAGTAAAAAACAAGTACAGTTTGACGTTCCAATTTTATAGTATTTATAAGATATAAATTTTCCAGTATTATATAAGATAGCCAGTTCTCCAATTATTTGGGTTTCCGGTTTAGTACGGTTACACCATCGGCCTCATCTTCACTTAACATCAAGTATAATTGAAATCAAGTGCTAACCCGATGTGCATAAAAAAAATCATTTAAAATTTTCGAGAAAAAATGCAAAAATGACATATAGCAATATTGCAGCCTGTAGGGTTGATACCGTGTGTCGGTACAACTTTTAGGTCCATACATTCTTAATTTGACTAGGCTGACCGAAAACAAGGTATGATGGTACCTATCAAAAAATCCGTGCAGGTTTCATGAGACGAACGGGAAAACAAATTACAATAACGTGATTGATTTGTACGAGTTATGAGCATACCTTACCTACTAAGTTTCACACAGTGTTAGTTATAGGGCTATCACAATAACCATCCCTATATCATACATACCAATAATACCTCTATTCAATGATAAACAATCTCTATCTCAGATTACATCAAAACCACGAAGGAGCTACACATTGACCTCATCTCTCTCACATTATGCATTAGCTAATTATGGATTTAAGTCCAAAGGAAATACAAATCGAATTTTCACTGGCCCGCCACCACTTTAAATAATAATAAATCCTCTTAGCAAAGACTTTTGAGGTATCCATACAAGTCTTGAGATAGTTGCCCACGGGCAGCACCCAAAAATAGTAATCTACATAAAAAAATATATTTCAACAAATAGGTACGTAATTGTCACCTGACATTGCTTAATTATAAATATAACCTGAACATCAAAACTTTCTGTGTACACGCAAATGTACAGTCGCGACCACAAGCTAATGTGTACCATCTGTCATGAATATTGTATTACACAAAAGTTATAATTCAACAAAATTCTTTTTTAAAACCTCTGGCCGATTGTACCAAGGCCGTTGCCAGTCCCCACTATATCACCCGAAACTTCCCTCTGAAATAATTTGCATAATTTGGATTATATGAGCAGATACATAATGATAGTAAAAGAAATAAATTATTAATAAATCTCGTGAAAAAGATCACTCAATCCGTTTTTCTCTGACTACGGCCTTGGGGTCACCAGTAGATAAGCGTAAGTTCATATTTCTAAATAGAAACTTAAATTATAAATAACATATTAGATATAAAGCTTATTTTACTTTGTCCAAGGTCTCCTCACACGGCCAACATTTTGGGCAATATCCATATATTGTCCACAAAATATTGTTCGTGTGTAAACTAGCCACATATATACAAAACTTAATTTAGCGACCTCCACTGACCTCACCTGATAGCCCTGATATGGCGAGTGGTAGAATACAATATTTTTATAAACATTGACATGAACACAAGCAAACTTAAAAATTATTTCATCCTCTAAACAATAACCACATTTACTTTTCATCTCCAAAAAAAAAGCAAGATTTAAATGCTATCTCTCATAAAATAAAACTATTCTATATCTCTATGTACACCATTTTATGCAATATGTACAGTAAAATTTATTTATAGGTACTCTTTTTACATACAGAATAGGAGCTAATTTATTCATTAAAAAGCTTAGCATTTTACTAAATTTTAATCCTATATTTTTTTATGTTGATCTTATTACTAAACTACTAAAATATATCAGACACACCCTAATAAGATGCAATTATATGTTGTAATCTTTATGTGATTATCCCAGCGTGTTTTAAAGATGTTCGTTATGTCTTCCTTTTCAGAAAATAATAAAATAGAATTTATAATAATAACACTAATAAATAAAAGCAACATTTTCGATCACATCAATAAGAAATTCCCAATATTATGAAATATATATTAGCGAAAAACGGCACCTTTACGGCTGCCCACTCTCTCTTGAAATGAAATAACAAAGTAACAAGTTAAAACTAATTGTGAGGGCTTATTTTGTTAATGCCTGATAGGATTCAAGAAAATTGATGGGTACAAGGGTATATCATTGTCAGATCCCTGCATGAATAGTGTAGTTTATATCTCGTAAATTTTTTGGTTACTTAATTTTTTAAATAAGATAATTATAATTGACACGAAAGTGCCCGAATTTCTGAAAAGGAGTAGTAGCCCAGGGAAAATACGGTTTGACCTCGGAAAAACGAATAACCGCTAAGCATTTTGATCCAGCAACAAGTTAACTGTGTTTAACAAAAGTCTACCTAATTAAATATCAATTACTTACTTATTATTTATTGTTATTAAGATACAAATTAAAAATAGGGGTTCTTAAAAAAATTTAGACTAAGCGCTTGTTTTTTTAGCCTTAATTATTCAAAATTAAATCTCCAATATACCGCCATAAGATAGCAATTATGTCTAGCTAAGCTAATTTTTTACCGTATTTTCCCTGGGCTATAAGTATTTATTGGTACAGTAAAGCAACAAATAAAATACATAAAGATTACATGATCACAAATTACATTGCATTTTATATCAGTGTGGGACAGGCTTACATTATGTAAAGAGCATATCATCCACATTTGTGTTGACCTTTGTGCTGTTTAATCAAATCATTTCAAACATCGAGGGCAGTGTTAGGAATGTCCATCACAGAGGTGTTAATGTCATTAGTATGAAATTATAGGAACCTAATGTATCTGAGCTTCAGATTGTATAATTATGTATATTTGTTGAGTATTCTTAGACAGAAAGATTGTTAAGTACTTAACTATGATAAATTTTGAACAGAGCTAAGTTGGCCATGTTAAAATGTTTGTATCCAGAATTCAATTATCTATAACGAATGTTTTTAATACAAATTCGAATTTATATCATATTAGGTGAACAGATGATTCAATGACTTATTTACTTTTTTATTCTTTAGATGTCATTATGAAAACAGTCTTTCTAAATTCTGATAGATAAAGCTTGAAACATTAAATACTTTCTGAAAAAAGATATGAGATGCATACAATTAATGCACATTTAGTTAGTCTGCTTTGTATTGAACCAACACAAATTCTGTTGTTGAATGAAAATAAAAACATATGTACAGGGGTATACCAAACCTTTGATATCACTCACACATTATCTACATTTATTTATAAACAACATGATTCCTAGGATATAATCACGTTTAAAAGTTCTTCACAGTTTTGTAACTTAAAATCCTTGCTACATCTTTAAAATGTCAATAAATTATTAATACAGGACCAACATGAAACATGAGCAGAGACCTTGACTTTACAATAATTGATTTTTTTGTAGTTAGGACTTACGCAGTTAGTTACCCCAATTATCTGGCCCACTGCTCACGATTCTTGCAGACACCTGTAATAATCTTTTCATTCTGGAGTGAATATTACCTCACTATAAATTACCGCAAAATAAAATACATTGAGACCTCACATTGCAGGAACCAGCCCACCTTAGCAGTTATGTATGTGCATTCATTCCATGTGAAGGTCTCCACCCATACACCAGATCATATTATGACTGTTACCTTCCCAAACAATAGAATGCTACACTGGTGCAGCAGTCCTCATAGTAGGCGGTGCGCTTTTGCACACCGTTGCAAACATATTGTATGATCATTAAACATTATTATTAAACTCTTGCCAGACACCAATCCTTCCAGATACTGCAGATGTCTGAATAAGATTGAAGCTGGAAGTTTTGTATGGACTTTGACAGAGTTCAAACACTTCATGAGTGTAGACATATTTTGAGACTATGTAGACCTGGCACTTTTCAGTTATGCACGAGCTTAGTAGGTGGAAACCTTAATGAGAACTTTCTATTATGATGTGCAGTATCAGCCAAGCATGGTTGGTTAATCCTGTAATATACCAAAGCATGGGTATGCTCCACGTACGATGAAACTAGTAATACCCTACATTATACTCAATGATTATGCCCATTGCTTAACCGCTCTTGAGGCCACCCCCTCTGTTAAACCTATCTAATATTGCTATGACAGCTGTGTACAAACATTCAATCTAATCACTTTTGCTTAAGTAAAAAGCATTGTTCATTGCAAGAATATATCATTAAGAAACTACGCAGCCATTCTTCTCTTGTAAATGTCCATCTGATCTCTCTATTTCCGACAGAATAGCGTGGAACATGTCAGTCACGGACTGGAATATTAAAAAAAATTACTACCATATGACAATTTAGTAGAGGATGAATGTGATTAATAATGAAAAATGACAATATAATGCTTACTTCATTTCTTTTTGCGCTTGTTTCCACAAATGCGGCCTTCCATTTCTCTGCAAGTCTCTTTCCCTCCTCCGTGCTAATTTTTCTTTCTAAGTGCAGATCTGTCTTATTACCAACTAGCACTATAGGCACACTGTAAAGCAAGAAATTAAACTCATCAGTAAAATATTGTTTTGTTAATGTAAATAATAACTCAACAAATTCAAATCATCATATACATATATCCTAACAAGGTTCCAAACTTCGTGTATTTATTTCTATTTAGGTTATAAATATTTAACAATACATCAATTTAAAGGCCTATTTCACCACTTTGCTGATATACTTTTAGATAATAATCTCATAGATATCTGCAACATAAAAATGGTAAACATATTTTTCTGATTTACCATATAAGTCCCTAACATTGTTCAAATAACAAATTTTCTTCCAATCACTTTATAAACAAATTTTTAAAATAAGTGCCTCTTATCCTAACTGTTAATTGTCAAGGACTTTACTTTTTTATTTATCTACTCAATATAATTACCAGACACTTGTGGAAAAAAGATTTAAAAGTTATCTGGCAAATATGATGTAGTTTAGCTTTTTCCATAACATAACTTTATCTATTTATCTAGTTATATTTCTATATATCTAGTTAGATAGTTATAATTATCTAGTTTAAGTTTGTAGGCTTAGTTTATGTATTTTTATCTTTACGTTCTACAATAATTACCAACTTTAAAATACACCCGTATTGCTACTATTAGTGCAAACCTCATCTACTGGTAGCTTGTATTTTTAACCTAAGGTTTGCCTGGAAGAGATTTCTGTTAGCGACAAGGCCGCCTTTTTGTGCAATTAATGATGTACGCTGTATTCTTCATGTAGCTTTTGTTAATTGTGTAATAAAGAGTATTTGATTAATTGATTTATCAGAAAGTGGTGAAACAAATATGAATAATAATAATTGGTGCAGTTTTACTGTCAGTTTTGTCTAACTCAGTGAAAATTGTTATTTAGATTAAACTGTACCTCCACAATTGAGTGTCCAATGGATCAGGGCTAATAAATTAGGAACTTATATTACGTACCCTAACATTGCAAATAAAGTTATTACATAATGATGTCATCAATAAACATATAACAGAATTTAATTTTTTTAATTTTTTTTAATTTTTAATATTTCGGACACTTACACCAATCATCTAGTCCCAAACTAAGCAAAGCTTGTGCTATGGATACTAGATAACGGATAAACATACATAAATATTTATATAAACATCCATGACTCAGGAATAAATGTTCATATTCATCATACAAACATTTACCCGTCGCGAGATTCGAACCCGCAACCGTTGGTTTCGCTGACAGGGTCACTATCCACTACACCAATCGGTCGTCAGTCAGAATGGACAGTAACATTCGAAAATGTAGTCAAATGTATGTAAAGATTATGATTTTTTCAAACATCTGTGAATTTTCACACCAATTCTTCTGTAGAATTGGCAATATATTTACGAAGAGGTAATGATTGAATGAAGAAAATTTAAAGATTTGCCAAGCAGCAATGTTCATAGCATTGTTGTGTTCCGGTTGTCAGAGATAATATTATAGCCAGTCCCCCAAATGAGTTGGGGTTTCCGGGTCAGTACGCTCCCACCTTCGACCTCATCTTCACTTAACATCAGGTGTGATTGAAGTCAAGTACCAATCCATTGTGCATAAAAAAAAAAAGATATTCTTGTGTCGAAACTTATCCTAGAATTTTCAATACTAGACACAAATACAAAGGTATTTGAAAAGATTTAAATCAATTGACTTGGAGGACTGCATTTTTTGTGTACACTGCAATCCAACAGCGATTATATAAGACTGCATAGATGATCCAACCTTGTGTTATTAGCATTAGCATGCATTCTCTAAGTCAACTAAACTTGTGTCAAGATAATGAAATCAAATAAGTACTTACTGTATTTTCCCAACCATATCTAACAGCTTGTCATAAATAATTTGTACAATTTGAAAACTTTTACTAGATGTGATGGAGTACACCAGGACATAGCCATGGAAGTCCATACTATACTGAAGGGGAAATATACTGTACTCGTCTTGTCCAGCTGTATCCACCAGTTTCACCTCATATTCAGTGGAGTTAAGACGAATGAACTTTGTAAAAGCTAAAAATATTTATTCCACATGTTAATACAAATACACAATATGTTAATGTTGAATTTAGAAAAGCATTAAATTGATGAAAGCAAAACGTTTTTGGTTTGTATTGATGGTAGACGCTATAGCAAAAGAACTACGCAATAAAGTACCTACTATTTTCTATTGTAGGATCATAAGAATCGACGAACTGCCCTTCCACGAATTGTATAATTAAAGATGATTTACCTGAAATCATTTTTATGTTAAATTGTAACGTCACTAGTAATAAAATAAGACGTAGAATTTTGGAAACGTATTATTACCAACAGATCTGTAGCCCATCATAGCAATTTTTCTCTGCTTCGACGGCATTTCCGATTTGGAAATCTTTTCTGATAAAACTTATAAAATATCTTTAATACGAACAATTTTTACGAAACTTGCAGCCAAAACTTCAATAATCATACATAAAAATCGCTCAAATCAACGAAATTCATTCGCAAATCGTTGAATTGTTGACATACGGTTGACAAGTTTGACAATCATGAGAGAGAAGTTTTCTTTTTCCCTGTAATAGGAAAGGCTAAGGAACTAAAGCGTTTGACAAATCATTTTTTTGGGCTTTTTGGCGGGATCTCGGCGCGTGAAGTTGCAATTTTTCTAATAATTCTTATAATTTGTACATTCTAACTTTTGAAGCTTGTGCAGAATATTGTGCAGCAAACGTTAGTGATGGTGTACAAGTGAAAGGAAGTGTAAATTAAAGAGCGTAACGAAGCTTTCGGGTTCCCACAAGAAGTCAAGAATGACTTGACTTCCGGTTGTATTATTCTACTCTTTGACTTGACTATGACTCTCTATGACTCATGGACTTAAACAGGACTGAGTACTCGCTGCTGAAAAACGAGCCGAGCAGGATGTGTAACGTAGAGGCCGTTTGTCTCTGTCTAACAGGGTGACCACAATATATTTGTTACTTGGGACAAATGTTGTAATAAAATATTTGTCAAAAAACTTTGGCGTTTTGACATTTGCCGGCGTGAGCCATTTATTTCGCATTTCTTCATTTTTTGGGAAACTGCAATAATAGTACAACCGTCAGGACCCTAATCAATCACACATATTTGACATATTTCGACTCATTTCAAGAATTCATGGGCATCCTACTTCTTTGATTTACAAAAATATTATTTTTAGCATACCTGTGGAAAGATATGTTGCAACCACCATAGGATTCACTTGGGCAAGTATAAACGCAACACTTTTTCACCATTTTACTCCTTTTACTTGTTATAATATAACAAATACTTTAAAAAACTTTTAATGCAAAGAAAATTCAAAATCACACCGAGCCGCCATGACATGACATGCTTTTCAGGGTTACCATAAAAATAACAAAATCGAAATAAAAATTTATGTTTTCTGTTTGATTTAAGAATATATGAAAAGAAATTAATGCGAATGTTATTTGTTTATTTATAATTGTTAAAATAACATAAAAATATAAGTGTTTCAATGGAATTTTTGAGTAGCCAAAACTGTTGATCATAATCATTTTTTTTGCTGGCAAGATGTAAGAACGAGACACACGGCCTCCGTTATTATTATCTCTCTCGGCTCGGATTTGCCTTTGTGTATGGTGCATCCAATTTAATACCTTATTGCGTTGACATAGTGATCATTTTCCTAAATGATTCTTTTGATAGTTATCAGTCCTGTTTAACCTTTAGGCGGACGCGAACACCGATCGGTGTCCAAAATACTTTTATACCTTCAACAGACGCGAACACCGATCGGTGTCGGCGGTACACTCGACTTTCAACTCTCAATTGTAATGATTATAGAGTTCCAATTCCTTTGAACTGTGTTTGAACTTGTTCTCTATTAAATTCCGCATCCAATAATGTGCGCCATGTCATGTTAGCTATGATATTTAGTCTGTATTTGCGAAAATATTTTTTTTCTCTGTGGGTGGGAGTATAGGCATAGAATTCCAACTACTGTTTTTTATTAGAACAGGCTTAGGAACCTGGCCATAGAGCTTTCAATTCTCATAACAATTTATTGAATTACCCGTTTTTTTAAGAAAAACATGAAATAAATCTGTACTTTCCGTAAAAATACCAATTATATCGTGGATATAGGTATACCTACATATTACAACTCGTAACATTTTTCTGATTTTTTGTATTGTAGCTGAAGTAGTGTTCATTCATTATATCCATAGATAATATATTCCCGTAGCTATAGCTTTTCACAGATTACAAATACACCCAGTAGAAGAGTATCTATAAACGTTTTTAACACCGCAGGTATTTTCGAAAATTTGACAGGCGCGTCGAGATACTTGACCCGCGGAAAAGAAAAAAGGAAAGAGAGGAGCTACTTTGTATATTTTAATATGTTTAGTGCCTCGGGAGTTTACTACATATCCATTTTGTTTTACATGACTCGTGACATCGGGCGGGGGGGTCATGATATTAGTGCGACGCGCACTTGAGGCGGAGTTATGCACGCTTGTACCGATACCTGCTGAGTTACTCACGGTATAATAATAAGTCCATGGGAATTACTTCAAATCATTTTTTTTCCTCTCCTTTCGAAGAAGGCAAAGGGATCTAAGCCTATACAACCATGCCTTGTTTCTCTTATTTCTTCAGTTAGTCAGTTTTTTTTTTTTTTTTTTTTTTTAGTTTTTTTTCTCCTCTAGGAGAAGGCAAAGGGATCTAGCCCATAACAGCCATGTCTTATTTATCTTATTTCTTCATTTTGTAAGTCAGTCTCAGTCAAATCAAGTCATTCGTCATATACTTGGCGTATACAGAGTCTAGCCACGGTCAAGTCATTCTTCAGTAAAGTGGCAGAATGCTTTACAAAAGATTTTGGCGGCTTCTTGTGGGAACCCGAAAGCTCCGTTACGCACTTTAATTTACACTTCCCTTCACTTGTACACCATCACTAACGTTTGCTGCACAATATTCTGCCATTATTAAGCTTCAAAAGTCAGAATGCACAAATTATAAGAACTATAAAGAAAAATGCTACTTCACTCACCGAGTTCCCGCCAAAAAGCCTCAGTTAGTCAGTCTCAGTCAAATCAAGTAATTCGTCGTATACTTGGCGTATATAGAGTCTAGTCACGGACAAGTCATTCTTTCGTATAGTGACAGAATGCTTTACGAAAGAACCCGAAAGCTTCGTTACACAAACAGAAAAAAAAAAAAAAAAAAAAAAAAAAAATTGCACCATCACTCGCCGACTTCCCACCAAAAAGCCAAGTTTTGTTTTGGTTATTTCCCCACTCGTATGTAGTATTCCTTCTGTAATAATTCTTCAGTAAAGTGACAGAACGCTTTACGGAAGATTACGCTTTGTTGTAACCCGAAAGCTTCGTCACGTACTTTTATTTACACTTTCCTTCATTGGTACACCATCACTGACTTTTGATAAAACTTCAAAACTCAGAATGCACTTTCAAAAAATAAAAACAAAAATGCAACTTCACTCGCTGAATTCCCACCAAAAAGTTTTTTTTAATTACCTACCTATTCTTTTGGTAGAGAACTTCGTTCAGTGAGTGAATGACACTGACGTCACTCCACAGAGTACCCAGAACTACTACATTGCGTCATTCATTGATTTGATTTTGATCTCCAGTTTTGTTATGAAAAATTGCTGGTGTTTTCTCGATTTTACCATAATTCTTTTCAAAGCTCATTTAGTCCGTTTTGTTCAAAGTTTCTTCTCTCATTTTACACTACGGCATAACTTGTAAAAGCAGGAATTTGCGTGCAAGTAAATAAACTTTCCTTGTGAGTACGTCGTTACTATATTTCTGGTATAATGTTGTATGATTCATCTTTATCCCTCAGTTTTACAGCTATTCAATATTCTTATCAGTCTTTGTATATTTTTATTTATCAGCACAATGTTTACCAATTTCCCTGAGTTTTCGTCTATTCTCATCCCATAACTATTTATATTTCAGACGACAAAATGTCCGGTAGTATACCGGAGTGCCCGGCGACCCTCAAGTCTATTCAGCACTACTTGAAAGCGGCTCAGGAACATGACGCCAGAGATATGGTTGTGGCTTACTGGTGCAGACTGCATGCCCTGCAAGTTGGACTCAAAATCACTACCAAGAAAACCCCAGAAGAAACAAGAATGTTGATGGGTATGGCTATCTACTTTAATAACTCAAACCCCCAACATAAATAACCATTAACGAAAGCCATTTATTATTAGCGAATAGCATTAAAATAACTAGCTTTTATTTTTCTTGTGGTATTGGTCAGTGGCTTTAGTGTTGAAGTATAATGTGGTTAGAATCAAACCTTTATGTAATACTAGACGTGCAAGTTGTTGTTTCTTGCTTAGGGCTAATTTCCAAGACTTGATTAATCACTGTGACAATTTAATTATGTAGATAAGCACTTATTTGCATCTATGTTCACGCACACATCAATCTTATATAATTCTGAAAGATCAAATTAAAACAATAAAACACAAGTACAGAAACATCAAATATTAGTAAGTACTGTAACATACTGCTTCTATGCATGAGAGGTAAGCTAATCATGCTGTCAGTCATACTGACTTTGACCATTAGCAAGGTTACAAAAACTTGCAAGTAGAAAGCATACAAAAGGCATGGGAAGTTTGATGTATAATTAGCCCTTGAGACATAGCAAGTACTTTAACCAAAAAATAAATTATTTGTATTATTTACCATAAGATATGTTGTGTACGAATTAGAGGCAGCTGTGTCAAGGCAAATTCTGACGAGTCAGAGGTCCAGTGCGTGAGATCCCCTTAGTCTGTATTTTTACCATACTCAAAGATGCCTACATGTGTACCTTGCGTAGTATAGAAGTACATCTAAGGGTTTTTGAAGCATGGCACAAAGAAGGTTAAATAAATACTGGAAGACACAGATAGTAACAATGTTATTTGTAATCCAGTTATAGTAGGTTAAGGAAAAAACCATCACGTAGCGAAACTGTAATAAATAAATTAAATAAACAAATTATCAAACTCATGCTAAGAAATCGTATTGTGCATTACGCTCACTCACTACCATAAAGTTAATGTGTAAAATGGTATTCATTTCAGCTCTTATGGATTGGCTCGAGGAGGCTAAGACCTCACACAAAGACAATGATGCCATTACAAATGAAGTTGCTGCCCAAGCACACCTAGAAAACTATGCCCTAAAACTGTTTCTTTATGCTGATAAACAGGACAGAGAGCAAAATTTTGGAAAGTAAGATTATTACCACAAAAATACTGTTATATTTGTTATTAATTAAATACCCGAATGTCATCTAAGCTATTTAAAAATATGACTTATATGATGGACTTCCATATTTTTAACACACTTTAAAAATGAGAAAGTTATAATCGATCTACCTATTCTTTGTGTATACCTACCACATATGTCTCTGACATTTGTGAACCAATGTTAATAATTGTTTGAATATAAATTTGGTGAAGATCTGATTATTCACTAAGTGTCCAGAAATAGCAGATATTGAAATTGGTTGGACCTGACTCTGATAGTTCAATTATTATTATAATCACAATTCCAAATATTTACTATATTACTTAAATTCTATTTGAATTTCATTTCAGAAATGTGGTAAAAGCTTTTTACACAGCTGGTTTAATCTACGATGTTCTCACTACATTTGGTGAACTAACAGAAGAAGCGGCACAGAACAGAAAATATGCGAAATGGAAAGCGGCTTACATCCACAACTGTTTGAAGAATGGGGAGACGCCAGTTCCAGGTGATACACCAATATATTAATTACTCTATAGTTTAGAGGAAGTTTGATGTTTGATTATACACATTTTTATCAGCTAATAATTCTTTAAATTAAAGTTTAATAACTTCTTTACAAATTGGCTTACTTACCTAACCAGCAACAGTCACGTTTATTCCACATTTCCTAAAGTTGCGCATTGTTTCGTAAAACGTAATAGGTCTTGTATTAGAAATGTCTCCATTTAAAACTTAAAAAGTACAGCCATGTTTTTACAGCACTTAATTGAAATTTACATAAATTTTTCAGGCCCCATGCAGTCAGACGATGGGGACCCCAGCAGCGAAAGTGGTACAAGCGACAACCCACCTCCTCACGCCGAATTCCCGCAGGTTCCACCAGGCTTCTCTGTTGATCCACCTACGACCCTGCCTACTGTTCCATCCAGTTTCAGTAACTCCTTACCTGATCAAAATGCAGCATTGCGAGCCGCATCCCAACTCCCTCCCGTTCCATACACACCAGATCCCAACCCTGGGGGCTTCGTTCCTTATGACCCCACCGAGCAGCCTCAGCCACCACAATCAGCGACATTATATGGAGACAACTCGACTATAGCACAGTTAACTCCTGACCAGGTCGCGAAAGCGCAGAAATATTGTAAATGGGCTAGCAGTGCCCTTAACTACGAAGATATTAAGACTGCAATTAACAGTCTAAAGAATGCTTTAGAACTGTTGCAGACTGGCCGCGATCCAGCTTAAATTTTGGTGTGATGTCAGTAGCCGTAGCAAGTAAAAATTTTTTTATTCCGTTGCTAAAAATTTGCAGTTTAGCTGACTTGCGTTCGATTGCTAAATTTGGTATCACGTAAGCGCCACAGAACTAAATTATGGTAACTCGATACATCTATCCATTTTAGAGTTTTATCCACTTACTGAGTGCTTACGTGGTACCAAATTTAAACGCAAGCAAGCTAAATGGTAAATTTTTAATGACCGAGCGCAAAAATTTTTACGTTGTACGACGGCAGTGCTTTGTATTTACGTTCAAATCTACTTTGTTAGGTCATATACATAATAATTAGAATACAAAGACGAATTCACGTTGTTGAATATTCATATTCACTGCTGTTGTGATTAAAGGTAAACTCCTTAATATCGGTAAATATAATATAAAGGTAAATATAATTTTATATCAGTCTCCTGTTTGTCTTAGTTTTGTGCACATGGCGCTAATAGACAAAGTGGACTGCAGTAGTGCTAATGGTTACTTAATAAATAACCGTGGCGAGATACTAATCAATGAACAAGTGTTGATATGTTTTATATGATTGTATAAATTATTGTTCAAATCTTTGTAAAATAGTATAAAATGGATTACTTTATAAAAGTTTTCTTATTTGAAATGTAAGCCTCCGTATGGTTCTTGAGACAGGTCATTAGGGAAGGTTAGAAGTCTGAAAAGAAACTCGGGAGTTAAATTGGGCATTGGAAAATCGAAGACCAGGTTCAGTGCTGAGAGGCCTATATCAACATTGGACCAGGTTAGGTTGGTAATGATGGGGACTGCATTGAAATACATCCAACACACCCGGGATCGAACCCGCATAAAAACCGGCCAAGGCGTGTTGGGCCAGGCGAAGTTGGATGCCGTTGTTTCAATATACTTTTTAAAATGTAATTATTTTTGCAGTTGATTTGTATTATTATTATTGTGGCTGAATAAGCAGACAGTTGAAACAACTGATAAAGCTTATATTATTTTGCATGGAGTTCTGAACTTTTTGCATACCGTGATCATTTGCCTTCCAATTTCGTTATACAGATATGAATTTGAATTCGAGTAATTCCCATTAACTGGTGACATTTCAGCTCAGAATGCCAACTTCGCGAAATGCCAACCGCTCGCAAATAGCCAACTTCTCAAAATGCCAAATTCTTCAAATGCTAACTTGGCGAAAGGGAATTGCTCGCGATGCCAACTTCTCGAAATGACAACTTAAAATTATAATGAAATGTAGGAGGAGGAGGAGGAGCAAATAATAAAAGTAATTATAAAGTCCATATATACAATACCGCAATATTTTTATTTGTTACTATATAATCAATGCACTAGCGTCGTATAGTATCAATCTCAAATCTTGATTGAATGACATTTAAGCCTATATAATTGTTACAATCATTGTAAAAATCAGATATACAAAAACTAGGTTAACTATTATAATTTTAAGTTGTCATTATGAGAAGTTGTCATTTCGAGAAGTTGGCATCGCGAGCAATTGCCATTTCGCGAAGTGGGCATTTCGCGAAGTTAGCATTTCAAGAATTTGGCATTTTGAGAAGTTGGCTACTTGCGAGCGGTTGGCATTTCGCGAAGTTGGCATTCTCAGCTGAACGGCACCTATCATTTAGTCCCAATCTAAGCAAACCGTGTACTATGGAAACTAGATAACGGATTTTAAATAATGTTTCGATAATTGAAAAAAAAATACGAAACGACTTCAGTAAGGTTCTGTTCTCTTATCTCCTGAGTACAGCATCAGAGCTTCACCAAAATGTGGAACCACACTGACTGTAAACCATATCAAACAAAAAATAATCATCAAAATTGGTTAACAAATGACAATGATATCGCATAACAAATAAAAAAAACAGTTGAATTGATAACCTCCTCCTTTTTGAAGTCGGTTAAAAGCCCTAGATTGGGCTGTAATTGAGTGCCTGTTTGTAAATCCTACTTGACGCAAGGTTATAATCCACGACGAGACGCAATCGCCACGAACTTTCAGACTTCTTCAGAGATCTTATCTCATTGCATTACACAGCTCAAAAGAGAAAAGTATATGATTTTACTTATTATGTAACTAACAAATAATATAAGTAATAATATTACTGTAACCAGTAGTGCCTGAATGTTGCAATCACAATGTACAATACTTTTATAGATTTTGGTTTGTAATAAAAATCATTTGACAATATTTTTAATAAGTTATTTTATTATTACACCTAAGTATTTCAATGAAACAATACATTTTCTTTTCCATTTATTCACTGACAATCACACTTCAAACATCACATATCTATCATATAATAAATATTAAATTATGCTTCATTCAGAGATAGAAATTATTAGGCTTAAGGTGAAGCGCGTGGCAATTATTTCTTCTAATTTGCAGAAATTTAAAAATCATATAATTTAATATTAATATTATATAAATAATCACTTAATATAAAAAAAAGTTAATGACAACACAAATTATCCTTTTTTCAACAGAAAAAGAACAGAAGGAGAAATATTAATTTGTATGAAATAAAAAAAGAAACTGAATCTCAAGCTCACATGGAGCAACCACGACTGTTTTATCAATACTGAATCACCTTAAAATATAATATCTATTCTCTGTATCTTATTGTAATACAAATTTATTACACTAAACAGAGATCTGAAGTAGGTACAATTTTCAAATATAGCAACTTTAATTAATTAGTTACAACAACGCTGTAATATTTACTAATATTGAGCAAATAAGAAATGTTACATAAATTTTTACGTGCATATTATAGATACCATTCATCTGTTTTGTGCATAATACTAACTTACCACCCCATACACAATGGCAGCTGATTCCAACCTACATACAACACGTACGTCCTCCGACGTTCACGCATACAAAATGAACCTGTCTGTATCGCTTAAATTAATATCACTTTTAGGTACAAATTCATCAAAATCGATTCCTCTGCAGTTGTCTAAAGGTATAAAGATAAACTAAGTGCTCTAATTTTAGATTGACCAGATGGCGTACCGAGAATTCATCTCATTAGTTTCGGCGAACCAATTTAAAATATATTATACCTACGTAAATAAGGACTAGACAAAAATCACAGGATTGTGATTAAACACTAACATTTCTAATAAAACGGGACAGCTCTTCCGACTAATACGAGTCTGCCGTAAAAGATAAACCCCACTGTTATTGTAGGTACAAATTTTTAATAAATGAAAGTGCCTATTCTGTAAACATACCATCGTACTATGTTATATTATGTATTTATAAAATTTTAATTAACATTGGTGGATTTCGAAAATTTGGCTATCGTTACATAATTGAAACTATGGCAAGTAAACTTATCTAATCCCTCTTCAGTCCATTCCCGTTCTGTGTCGCCGTTGACTTCTCCAGCTCCTCCCGGCGACTAGTTTGGTACCTGTCAAGAAGAAAACAATTAGGTAGTACACGGCTTTAGAGATATGTGAACCACCTACTAAACTCTTGCTCCCAAGATCATGATTTTTTTCCGAATAACTAATTAAAAAGGCCATCATTTGTTATGGCAATACGTTATAGTAATTTAACGATCGAAATATCTGTTAAAATTTTACCGATAGCGCTAGAGAGTAAAATGCATTTCGTAGGTGGTTCATGTAATAGTAACTCAGACTAAATGCATTTTTACTGTTCCTGTGGAAACTTAAAATCGCTCTAATTTAGTAGTACTACAATACTCTATTTCGAAAATAATCTACTAACTTTTAAATCTACATATGTGCTTTATGAGTGTAAAGTTTCATTAGAGCGGTTTTTTCATTCCGAAAAATTAGTACTGGAATAGGTTCCTACTCTTTAGTCGATTGTTAGATCGGTGGGGGTCGGTAGTAGCTAGGGCAGGGACCCAACGGTAGACATCCCTATGGTAGAGGCTGCTAAATATTTCCAAGTTTTTTGTGCAAATACGTGTTACTTATGTACGGTGACCGCAAGTCAAGCGTAACACTGCCAGTTTATAAGCTGAGCTTCCCCTACGTGTGTGGGACGTCGTGAACCCGAACATGTAGAAAATGCAGCTTGCTTGCGACATGAAAACAACAACACCAGCGATATAGGTAGTTGCATTATGCTTTCGAGCCCCGTTAAAGTCAAATGCGTATTTCATTCCCTTCCCACGTTCGATTCCAAAGTTTTTCAGCCCTGAGATTAAAGGTCTAATAATTATCTAAAGAGCAAAGTTGTTAGTCGCTTGTTTTCATTGCTATACCTATTATGCATAATAAACGCGTTGATCTATACTCAAGTCTAAATTCATATTTTTAAGCGAGAAAGACTTGCCAATAATATAGTGGGACTCGGAAGCCGTAATACGAACCCAAGGATACCATTTGAAATTCACTTCCGATTTTATCGAGGTATGCAGGTATAAGCCTAATGGAATAACTGTACAATACATAATAATTTGCGCGACACCGTAGTGGTTCGTCATAACGGATTCCCTGGCGTAATGCCAGACCGATGTTCGAGCGGGCTAAAGCACTATTATTTTGTAACCCGTGTTTACATCACATTAAAATTGGTCAAGGTGCAGATATCGGAGTTGGTTTTAATAACCCTGACGCTGCTCAGGGACACACATAAAAATTATTAGTTCTAAATACAAATTCCTAAATATATTCTAATATTTATTGCTCTACCGGCTCGCAATGTTGTCTATATTTACAGTAAAGCATGTAATACCGACCTATCTATTAAATATTAGTTTTTCTTTTATAACCCCTGTCGCGTGTTTAAAACGGTGTTTTATGCTTTATTCTCAAGGCATTGAAAGCGAAATAGGTTTAACGATTTCCGTGTTCTTCGGAATTCATTTATTTTATTCATTTTGTACATGACAATATGTCCCGAGGGACCATGCTTAGGTACACACTGTAGCGAGAAATTAAGATTTTACAAGAATGTTGTTAGAACCGACTGACAAAGTACCTATTAAATGGTTTTATGGTAGCGTTTAGTACTTTCATCTCATGTTAAAACGAAGATTAATTACAGTACTTATCTCTCTATCATATCAAAGTGCTACTCTATGCTATAAGCCGAAATAATTTTGCAATTAATTTCATTAAGGCAAAACTAATTGTCCCGCAAATGCATCTGCATGACACCTTGATTATGCACAAAGATGGACACTGCAATCTGTGCATCAACGGCGTGTCTGTACAGAGTACATGATACTCTGTGCTATAAAAGTACTGTATAACCACTGTTTAAGTTTACATGAATTTGTCAATAGATGTCGCTGTACGGTTTTACATCGCGATATCGTTACGTTCCGTAAGATTAGTATAGCCACTTACGAGATATCAAATAAACTTTACCTTTGTACACCTTGAGAGCGGTTGTTTTATTATAGACCTAATTCACGGAGTACCTAGACTACTTTTGGGATATTTGTACATGGTCCTTCGAGCCGGATATCATCAACCGGCTGTGCAGTGTAGGACAGTGGGCAGCAAGACTTGTGCAAGTATCCATCCACCTATAAAGGCGCCTACGTCATTAAAGGCAATAAGCAGACGACGGTGCACCACCAGTATAGTGGCGGATGGAGTTTGCAGCTACGCAGGAATGTTACAGTGAGCAGCGAGTACAGTAAGCAGCAACAAGTGTACGTAAGCCAACCAGTGTTCTGTGTGTAAAATACATATGAAGTGAAAAACTGTAAGTACTTTTAACTTATAAAAAATTCAAACCGAATAGTGAATGATAGATAATTTGGAACTTTAATGCATGAACTTGTAAAAATTTCGAGAAGTAGTTTGGACTTAGAATAATTTCGCTAAAAGTGTTACTACGGGGAACCTATGCCCGATTTTCTAGCAATTGCGAAGTCATCCAAACACTTAGAAAAATTTGGCAGATTTTATACTTAGAAAAATTACAAGGTGTTTCAACTTATTCGAGCGCGAGTGTACTTACTAACAAAGACTTTGAGTTTTAAATATTAGTTAACAAAACAACGGACACAGTGACTGTTAATGGTTAGCTTCGTATAATTTAAGACATTGGTACTTATAGTTTAGTTGTAGTTTAAGAAGTGAATTTGTTACTTTGTTAAACATTTAGTTATTTATTTACATTGTTCATTGTGCCAAATAATAGTAGTCAGGTTGTTGTGGATTTAGCTTTGGTTGTGTATTAAATAAAAATGGAGACTTTGGATAATCTTCAAACAGATATTTTTAACAAAATCGTTAAGGCTTATAACAATTACAAGAAGTCTCCGAAAGAACGCGTTACTCAGGCTTATGTAGAAACTCGGTTAGAAAATTTAGAAAGTCAATGGAAATGTTTTAATGAGAATCATAATGAAATAATTGCGACAATCGGAAAAGAAGATTATACAAAATCAACGTATTGCATAAAAAATGTTAGTGATAATGCGGAGGAATTGTACGTAGATTACAAATCATTGTTAAAGGGCAAATTGCATTCGTTTGCCATGGAGGAGAAACTTAACAGATCGGCTGAGGGAACAAACAAAACCAATAGTAATATTATTACTAACATACGTTTGCCAAAGATTACTATTCCGATATTTAGTGGCAATTACTCAGAATGGACCAGTTTCCGTGACTTGTTTGTCTCTCTGATTGATAGGAACTCCTCTTTGGATGACGTGCAAAAGCTTCATTACCTCAAAAGTCATTTAACTGGCGAGGCGGAGATACTGTTGAGGCACATTCCCATCATTGCGTCAAATTATATGGTTTGCTGGAATCAGCTAAAGAAGAGATACGACAATAGGCGATATATCGCCAATTGTATTTTAAAGAGATTGATGAGTCAACGGAATCAAACTCACGAGTCTTCAACCGCGATTAGAGAATTGCTAGACACGACTACGGAGTGTTTAGCTGCGTTGAAGAATTTGAATGTTGATATCACCTCGTGGGATATTATAATTATATACATCATCACTTTAAAATTAGACACTGAATCCAGAAAACTATGGGAAGTAATGGTTAACAATTCTTATGATGATTTACCTACCTTCGATCAATTTAAAGAGTTTCTTGAAGTAAGATTTAGATCACTTGAGTTTTTAGATCCTAAAATGTCAAAACCCCAACCTGTAAACCGTAATAATAACAATAATCCCAAATCACTTCATGTATCTACAGCTACAGCGTTGTCGTGCATTTATTGTACTGAAGATCATAAGTTATGGAATTGCAAAAAATTCAGTAAAGAGGACGTTGATAAACGACGTGATTTTGTCCAAACGAATGGTTTGTGTTTCAACTGCCTAGGTGCCAAACATTCAGTTTATTCTTGTCGTCAACCTACACGATGCAAGGTTTGTAAGAAACGGCATCATTCATTATTGCATCCCAAAAATACATCTCCGTCGACTGGACAAGTTAAGGAAACAGTTCAGTCAATGGCAGACAAGTTGTCAACTACAACATCACCACAAGGTGAAACTAACAAGGTGGTGGCTTGCTTCTCAAATGTTCACAGCCAAGTTTTATTGGCCACAGCCTTAGTTAAGGTTGAGTCGAAAGCAGGCGCTATTATTACACTTAGGTCCTTACTTGACCAAGGGTCACAAGCCTCCTTTATTACCGAATCTGCGGTACAACTTCTTGGTTTGAAGAAGTTTCCGAGCAAAAGTCAAATTTCAGGGTTAGGAAGCGATCAGCATGGCACATTAGCCTCAAAGTCTGTGGTTTATCTTAAAATTCAATCGTTTCGTGATCCCAATTTCGTTATGGACGTTAAGGCTCATGTGTTAAAGAGGCTCACTACTTTTCTTCCAGATAAACAAGTAGTAGTTCAAGTAATGTCAAACTTATCAAATAAAGATTTGGCAGATCCTACATTCAATGCACCAGGCAAGATAGATATGCTTTTGGGTGCTGAAGTATACGGCCAGATACTACTGGACGGATTAATCAAAGGTTCACCCGGATTGCCAGTTGCTCAGAACACCAGGCTTGGATGGATCTTATCTGGCCGACTCAAGTCAAAATATGAAACTTCAGATCAGAATTGTTACTCAGTTGTAAGTCTTTGTGCCCATGTCAACGAGGATGATATTCTTAAGAGATTCTGGGAGCTGGAGTCTGATCATTTCTTGCCCAATGGAAAGAAACACCTCACTGAAGAGGAGCAACGATGTGAAGAAATATTCCTTTCTACCACTCAAAGAGATGAGTCTGGTAGATATATTGTAAGATTGCCATTTCGTAGAGAGAACCCAGATTGTATGCATGGCAATTCATTAGATGTTGCAACGAAACGTTTTCATTTTCTGGAAAAGCGTTTGTCAAAAAACCCTACATTAAAAATCGAGTATTCCAAGGTAATTCAAGAGTACATCGATCTTGGTCACATGGAGCCGGTACCCAAGGAAGAGCGTGAAAATCCTAATGCGGTTTATCTGCCACACCATGCCGTGATTCGGGAAGATAAAGATACCACAAAAGTTCGCGTAGTGTTTGATGCTTCGTGTCAAGGAACAAATGGAGCATCTTTAAATAGTGATTTGTTGGTGGGTCCCGCGCTTCAATCTGAATTGAGACATCTCATTATGAAGTGGCGTCTCTATCCCATTTGTTTGGTAGCGGACATTGTAAAAATGTACCGACAAGTCAAGGTTTCGCGCGAAGATGCAGATTTCCAACGCATTCTATGGCGAGACCACGACCATCCAGATTTCGAGCTACAGCATTTTAGGTTGCTCAGGGTAACCTTTGGTACAGCGTCAGCACCTTACCTAGCGGTAAAGGCATTGCAACAGGTTGCAATAGATCACGGAAAGGAATTTCCGTTAGCCTCTGATCGCACATTAGAGGAGTTTTATATAGACGACCTATTATCAGGCTGTCAAGATGTTGCTGAAGGAAGGAGAGTCTATGAAGAAATGAATGAGCTTCTAGGAAAAGGTGGGTTTAGACTACAAAAATGGTGTAGTGATAGTGAAGAATTGCTCGAACATATGGGTAAGAAGGATACAGAACTCGACCTGGAAATAAAATCAGATGTAGTTATGAAAATTCTGGGACTTACCTGGAATCGTCGCAACAACGCTTTCGAATATTCTGTCCAGCTACCGCCACTGAATCCACCTATCACGAAGCGAAAGGTGATATCAGAAATATCACGCTTGTTCGATCCTCTAGGGTGGATCGCTCCCACTATCATAACTGCAAAGATTTTCATCCAAAAATTATGGATTGCAGGGATTAGTTGGGACGAGCAACTTCCTTCTAATTTATTGGAAGAGTGGCTTGCCTATCGAGACGAGTTGTCACAGCTTACCAAATTTCAAATTCCAAGGTGGATAAACACAAGCACCGACGATAGTGTGCTAGAGCTACACGGCTTTAGTGATGCCTCAAATGCAGCATACGCTGCTGTTGTGTACGTGCGGATAGTAGATAGGAGTGGTGCAGTTCATGTTCACCTTATCACATCCAAGACCAAGGTGGCTCCTATCAAACAAGTCTCCATTCCCCGACTAGAGCTTTGTGGTGCTGCTCTACTGGCCAAGTTGCTTCTAGAGGTGTCTACTGTTCTCGGAGTATCTAAACAGAATGTTCATGCCTGGACAGACTCTTCTATAGTACTGGCATGGCTCAGCAGTCACCCAAGTCGGTGGAAAACCTTTGTAGCAAACAGGGTATCAGAGATCTTGACTACCATGGACAGTAGTCAGTGGTCTCACGTGCAGTCAAGGGATAATCCTGCCGATTGTGCGTCAAGAGGAGTGAAACTCTCAAACTATCCAGACAACTTATGGCGTTCAGGTCCAGCTTGGCTCAGGGCCAAGGAAGTTGTGTATAATAGGTTAGTACCTGTTCAAGACACCCCAATGGAGGAAAGGTCAAAGATAGTTTGTCATGCAACAGTTATCAAGAAGTTTGATTTGTGGTCTAGGTTTTCGTCCCTACGAAAACTTGTAAGAGTAGTCGCCTGGTGCAGGAGATTCTTGAATTCAGGAAAGTCTCAGACTAGAAAAACTGCGTGGCTTACTAAAGCAGAATTGAATGAGGCTTCAAATATATGCATTCGACAGTGCCAAGCTCAACATTTCAAGGACGAGTTACAAGACCTACTAATCAGGGGAAGGCTGCAGAAGAAAAGTAAAGTCATCTCTCTTACTCCATTCCTTGATAAAGCTGGTATGTTACGAGTTGGAGGTCGGTTGCAACACTCATCGTTAAGCGAAAGTATGAAGCATCCAATTCTTTTACCACATAAATCACACTTCAGTGATCTGGTCGTGGCTGATGCTCACGAAAAAACACTACACGGAGGGCCTCAGCTCATGGTCAATTATTTGCGTAGCAAATACTGGATTCTGAATGTCAAAACCTTGGCAAAATTTTACGTCCGCAAATGTGTGGTTTGTGTTCGTCATCATTCGCGTGATAATCATCAATTGATGGGTCAGTTACCATCAGCAAGAGTCACTGCTTGCCGTCCTTTTCGTCAAAGTGGAGTTGACTACGCAGGTCCTATTAGCATCCGAACCACAAAGGGTCGAGGTCATAAATCTCACAAGGGATACGTATGTCTATTCGTCTGCATGGCCACCAAAGCCATTCATCTTGAAGTCGTTAGTGATTTGACAGCGGAAGGATTTTTATCCGCCTTTAGACGCTTTGTGGCTAGACGAGGACATTGTGCGGACCTGTGGAGCGACAACGGGACCAACTTCGTTGGTGCCGCTCGAGAACTGAAGTCATTGTTCTTGGAGGAAGGGTCTGGCATAGCAGTCGATATAGCTGACTCTCTCGCCAATAATGGAACTGCTTGGCACTTTATCCCTCCCCGTGCTCCAAACTTTGGAGGACTGTGGGAAGCCGGAATAAAGTCCACCAAGCACCACCTTAAAAGAGTGATTGGCAGCGCGACACTCACATTTGAGGAATTCACAACAGTTTTGACACAGATCGAGGCCTGTCTAAACTCGAGGCCAATATCCCTGATTAACAACGTACCAGAGGACCCGACTCCTCTCACACCAGGGCATTTTTTGGTTGGTGAACCGTTAGTTCTTGTGCCGGAAGAAAACTATGAAACTGCGAACGTTAATAGTCTCAGAAGGTGGCAGTTAACCCAGCGAATGGTTCAAGATTTCTGGCGTCGCTGGTCTCAGGAATATTTGACCAACTTTTTGCACAGATATAAATGGGCACATCAAACTCCTGAGCCAAATATTGGTGATGTGGTTTTGATTAAGGAGGATGATCTCCCTCCAGGAAGATGGCTTTTTGGGATTGTAGTTGATAAGCACCCTGGTGCGGACAATATTACGCGCGTGGTCAGCCTCCGTTGTAAGGGAAACGTGATTAAAAGACCTGTGTCTAAATTGTGCATTTTGCCTGTAAATGACTAATTTACAAGAAACTTATATTTTTTTTATTTGTATAGTTTTTAATTTTTGTTAATGTTAATCTCCATTGAGGCATAGATTTACCTAATACTTCAAGTTGTTTGTTACACATAATCCACTATACAGTCCACTAAAATCCATAGTGTAACTTGCATCATGTTTATATTTTTTCTTCTGTTAAGAGTGCATTTTTTGCATATTGTTTCATTGTTTATTTTTTTTGCAAATTGTGTTTTGACAATATTCCCACTTACATTGTGTTTAGGAAATTCTTGGTTAAGGTTTGACTTAACTTTGAGTTTCTTCTATTTCCATTTCCTATGCATATTTTTATGGACATGCTGTCCATGGTGGGCGGTATGTTTAAGTTTACATGAATTTGTCAATAGATGTCGCTGTACGGTTTTACATCGCGATATCGTTACGTTCCGTAAGATTAGTATAGCCACTTACGAGATATCAAATAAACTTTACCTTTGTACACCTTGAGAGCGGTTGTTTTATTATAGACCTAATTCACGGAGTACCTAGACTACTTTTGGGATATTTGTACATGACCTTTGTACACCTTGAGAGCGGTTGTTTTATTATAGACCTAATTCACGGAGTACCTAGACTACTTTTGGGATATTTGTACATGACCTTTGTACACCTTGAGAGCGGTTGTTTTATTATAGACCTAATTCACGGAGTACCTAGACTACTTTTGGGATATTTGTACAACCACCTACGCACGGACAATAGAGTTACCCCGCGTTCCCACAGCAATATAAACGGCATCCTCTCACTGAATATTGTTAGGAGTATGCCATTGTGGTACCACTATTTTCCACAACTATCTACTGACCGATCCTAAATTATACTTCATTTTTCAATTAGGTGCACAATATGCCATGTCCGGAGCGATGAATTCGTGTCAGACTGCCAATCGGTAGGTATTGCGTGCGACGGCAAATCACACAATAGTTATTTATTATTATTATAGATAGAACCGAATAAACAAAAATGTTTTAACGACAACCTTCAATGGAAAACAGCCAAGACAGACTCTTTAACATGTCATTAGTGTCACCAATATAATTTTTAATTGCATCAATCAGTCTCTGTTATTACAACAGCGATAAATCAAAGATGGGCACCATAAAAGCATCGTCACTGATGCGGACCTCCATAAATCTGGTTCGCTAGTCCACCTGCCCAGCAGTGTGGCAATCTGGCTGAGGCTTATCCAGCATAGGGGTTTCTAACCGAACCCACACATCTACTTATATTTTTTTTTATCCTTGCACTGCCTTTTTAGCACTTGACCTCAATCACACCTGAAGAAGATGTTAAGTGAAGATGAGGTCGAAGGTGGAAGCGTACTGACCCGGAAACCCCAACACAATTGGGGGACTGACTATCTTATCCCTGACAACCGGAACACAACAATGCTATTAACATTGCTGTTTGGCGGCAGATTTAGATAAGATGGTGGTAGCTAGCCAGGCGGACATTTAATATGCCCTATCACCAACCCTACCAACAACAACTACCAATATAAAAAAAATAAGCTAGAATCAACAACCAACAACAACCAACCAACAAAATGTGCCTATTGCCACCTTAGATTCTAAAGAATGAAAAATATAGAGTAATATGCAGGAAACATGTTAGTGAACTTCTATAGTCTATTGATGTGGGTGTAGATGAATATTTCCGAGATCTAGAAACAATCCAGCAATGACGTCAATCATCCCACATCGTGCCTAAGACTATTAACACGTGGTAACGTAATAAAGTTTGATTGATTCGCAATCAACTCCGTTAAATCGGTGGTGTTTGATGAGATATTATGATTGATGAAGGAATTTGTTTAGAGAATGGAAAGTGCGGATTCAAAGGAGCGGTATGCTTTTAATGCGGCTTGTAGATATCGGTAACGCTAACTGTCAGACAGGATCTTGGAAATGAAGACTGATTTAAAGTAGCTTTCCGCCCGCGACTTCGTCCGCGTAGATTTCATCAAAATCGGTTCAGCAAAAAAAATTGCCTATATGTTAATCCAGGCCTTAATCTGGCTACCAACGAAATTTCATCCAAATCCATCCAGCGGTATAGGCGTGAAGAGGTAACAAACATACATACAGACATACACATACACAAACTTTCGCATTTATAATATTAGTTGGAATTAGGCTGTGATCAACTGTGTACAAGTTTTATTACTATAGTAGATTAGATTAGACCTGGGTTCCTCGAACTTATGGCTCCACAAACCCAGGGGTTCAACAAGTTGCAGTTCCCAAACGACAATGAACTCTAACCGCAAAAGAAAAGAAAATCTAACTGCAGAAGAAAATACGGTTGTTTATTTTGATAACCTTTATTAAATGAATTTGTTTAATTAAAACTTTTATTAATGTAGTTTACAAATACAGTGTCAAAAAGAACAATAAGTATTAATGTGATCGGTGAGCTTGTTTCATGTCGCAAATGGAGTCGATTTTAGGAGCAATTTTGGACAATTTTAACCTTAATTTTGACCAGACTCAATTACGTGGCTCGTCGGCATGTCGGGCAAGCATAACAACACTGTGACAGCAGTAACTACCTGGCAACCCTAGAGGTGACGGGTGAGTCTGTCTGGTATTCAACTGTGAAAGAAATAAATTCCATTCCCTAATATTCAACCGGCCGTTTATTATTGATATTACAAAAATCCACTGCCGAACCTTTTTTTACTGATTGACTGGATTCGCGTTTGACCATAATCTCACCTGATGTAAAGTGATGGTGTGGTCGAAGATGAAACACGCGTTCCCAGTAAAAGCCTATTCACTCTGCTCTTGAAGATCCCAAGGTTGTAGGATTCAGGAAAGGCTGACGCCAGACGGGAGTTCCATGCCTTGGCTGTTCGGATGATGAATGAAGAATCGAACTTCTTAGTGCGAAAGTTTGGTATATTAACTGTATACCTATTACTATGTTTATAATAAGTAGGTGTCTTACTTATTATAAACAACATAATAATAGAATTTTGTTTTATGATAAATTTACTAGAACGCAATGAGTCGAAAGATCAGAGGGATCGACGAAAAGCTGATTGTTGTTTATAAACATAGTCGACCTCGTACAAAATGAGTTACATTCCTTGGTCCGGCGTTATATAAATAAGAAAGGGGCAAATCTGACGCTCTTAAACCTACGCATGATATCAACACAGTCCACCGCTCTCGATGTGCCTCTAGAAATAAAGGACAAGCACGAGTAACACTTCTGCGCTGTGGGTTTCGTACCTAATATCACCATTTTTATTACGATACACATTACGATAGACATTCACCTAAATTGAAAACTACCATGTGTAGTGTTATTCCTCTATGCTACCATTAAACTGAAGCTATGTGCCAAAGAAAGGCTATTATAAATTTCTGACTATCTAGGTAGATGATAAGAATGCTCGGCGATATCCAGTCTAATTTTCTTTTTTTCCTTTGTCGAATCATAAATTGTAAATATACCTATTTAAAAAGAGAAACCCTTCTGTTTCTTGCTCGTTCTTCTCTGGAGAGTCTGTTTTGTGAATGAGCGATAATTATATGTCATGACGATTTCAAATATTATTTTTATAACTTATGAAATATTGTTTTTTGAATTTAAATTGACGCACCTTTTAAACCGACAATCTAGTTACCTACCCTGTAAGTTTCGATGGTGTAGTCAGTGAGTTGGACTTTTAGTAGGAAAATCCGATTTGAATGCCCGTATAATTTAATTGCATTATACTAGAACTTTGACATTTTTACAGTAGTATGAGGTGCAGATCTTAGTGTTCGTTATTAATTTCAACTTGATAGCTCCAGCCTGAGACAAAGCGACAGACACGCAGACGGACAACAAAGTGATCCCATATGGGTTTCTTTTTTACCTTCTGGAACCGTAATAATAAGGAATAGGTAAGAGTCCCGTCCCTCTGGGTCCGCGCTCGATCTTCGACAATCGCGATTTGTGGTTGCTCCTATCAATCACTGTTCGAGGATATACTATATCTCCAAAACTAGTAGCATGACGACGCGATAAACGTTATACGTCGCGCGACATAACATTTGTCCTTCATTCGCTTGGACGAAATATACAACTATCCCACTCTCACTACTACGTCGCCCGCGACAAGCGATAGTATGCTATGGGGGCAAGTTACTCCTCCGCCAACTCTCAAGAGGATTAATCTAACAGTTGAACTTCCTGTTCTTTATTCCTCTGGCAGGAACTTGAGCGCATGTTACTTCCGATCCACACTTGAAATTCCATTTCAAACGAATTATCACTTCTTTCGTTCGTCGTTCGTCGCGGCAAACTGTCGTAGGTAGGTACGTGGGCCGAGACCACGTATAAAACAAGCAATGACCAGTCTACTGTTGTTTGAAATTAATATTTTTATTCAAAGCAGTTGACGAAACATTTTGATGTGAAGTTTATTTTCCAGATGCCAAATAACATCCTGTGATTATGTTACTGAGTATATGTACCTAGATACCTACATTTTATTTTCGCGACAGAGTGAAATGAGCGTATACCGGCCTGCTTCATTATATACAACATAACAACCGAGTTTGGGTCGAACTAAATCTAAATTTAAAAATTTAGAATTAGTGTTCATAATCATATCTTTTGTTGAAAGTCTGAATCCTAATTCCAACGAAAACCGAAATTTTGGTAGTAGATATTTCAATTCTCTTTAAGACGCTCATTATCAATTGAAAATTTAGAAAACCTTCAAGAACATTGTTGGAACAAGGGTATGTGCATGAGTAGGTAGGTACTTAATTGTTTTTTTTTTAAATACAAATGCTGATATCGTCCAGGTAGATTAGATCAAAAGATAATGTCTAAAGCTAAATATCTTCTTAACAGATTTCCATCACACATGGCTAAGAACGTATGTTCGGAGTTAATCTTAAATTTAAAAAAATATATAATTTAGAAAGCCCTCAAAAGTTTGAAAGAATTATATAATCGAATCGAAATATACCAAAAACTATGCAGCCCAGGGAAAATACGTTTAAACCACAGAAAAACGCATAACTGCGATTTTTTTGAAACATATAATAAAGTGTTATATATAATGTACATAGTAACAATTGCTAAAGGTTAAGCATTTGTATAAATCACAAGTACCTATATATTTTTCCAAAAAAGTTAAAGGTTGAAAAATGTGTGTGTTTAAAAAATGCTCAATTTATGGGCATTTCTTTTAATTTAAAACATTTAGGGAAATTATCGTTACGAATTATTAGTTCTCATTTTTATTTCTTAAGCAATGCAGCTCGACGACATTTTCAGCTAAAAACACATGCATAACTATAACATGCTTAGTTTTTTATACATCAATAAGTTAACTGTTGACAAAAGTCTATCTAATTAAATATGTTAGTTTGATGTTTCAAAAAGTGCCTTTTTGAAATGACTTTATCGATTCATTCACAATTTTTACATAGATGGAGTATACTATATAGATAATCTGCACCCTAACTGCAAAGGATCTTCAATGGGAATTAACTGTATCGCCATCTACCAAATTCAACCAATAGTACCTAAGGCTTAACTTTTCAAATTCGACAGGCTGGCTAATCATAACTTACATACTTTATTTACTTACCAGACTACAAGTCTTCCACTCAGCATGAAGAAGAAGACCAGCGCAGGGGCGCAGCGGTCGAACGGATCTCCTACCATGATGTGGGAGTACGCTGCAAGGATCATCATCAGAACAAGACCTATGTTCGCTGCGTTCTTTATCTTATCTGTGGACACGAAAAGAAGAAGAATTTATTTACACCAGTCAAACGTCACAACACATAAAACAGAATCACAGTCAAGAGGATGCAGGGCGATGCTATGGAGATTATTGTAATAACTCATACGGACTTCATCTTCTTTATGTTCTTTGGGCTGGAAAAACGGGACATGACATTAACGGCGAGTACATCTCACACCTACGCTTTGTCGATGATATTGTCATAAGAGCAGAAAAGTTGCTGGAGCTGCATCAAATGCTGGACAGTCTCAACCACAAATCTATTGTCGATATATGTCAGTGTTCTCAGTGCTGCCTTCATCCTCCCTACTTGAGGATCATGGGCGAGACTAATATAAGTTCCCATGATCATATAGATCCGGCCCGATAATTAGTCGACGGCACGACCCAGAAACATAAGGTCCTGTTATGTGTCAAATATCCTATTTATAGATTAGAAATAAATAAAAAATAGGTGTTTGTTTTCTCAAATAATATTGTACCATATAAATTGATATTCCGTAGTCTGAGGTCAAAACCGATGCAATGGAGACGTTAAATTATAAAGACCGCCGACTGCAGGAAAATCAATCAATCAATCAAATACGCTGTATTGTTAAGGAAGGTACATTTAAATATCTTATAGAAACTACAAATTAGGCGGCCTTATCGCTTACAGCGATCTCTTCCATGCAAACCTATCATCACGGAATTCAATACGAGTAATTAAGTGGGTTAGCACAAATAATTTCCTAGTCAATTTATAAGGTACGCGATATTATTATTACTAGGTACTCGATAAATACGATATTTGACACATAACAGGGTATATATAAATGTTAATAAGTTGCCGTGGTCGTTGATGAGATGACCCTTGATGTTAAAAAGCGACCTTAAATAAATAATAAAAAAAAGGACCTTATGTTTCTGGGTTCGGCAGATACATAGACCTACGATGCTTGTTATTAATTAATTAATAACTATTAATTAAAGATAAGCGTTTTTCCAGTTCTCCCATTTCATTTTCTATTGGTGTAGTGGATAGTGACCCTATCAGCGAAACCAACGGTTGCGGGTTCGAATCCCGCGAGGGGTAAATGTTTGTGTGATGAATACGAACATTTATTCCTGAGTCTTGGATGTTTATATAAATATTTATGTATGTTTATCCGTTATCTAGTATCCATAGCACAAGCTTTGCTTAGTTTGGGACTAGATGATGGTGTAAGAGTGTTATTCCTCTATGGTGTAAGTGTCCAAAATATTTATTTATTATTATTATTATTATTGCCGTTGGTTGTAAGATGGCGCTAGTTAAGCTGTGTCTTAGGTTTTTAGGTGTTCTCAAATTATTATTATTATTAATTATTATTATATTATTTTTTTTAGTAGTCGGATTTTAGTTTTATAATTGTTAGAGTCGAGTGTGCTAAATGTTTGGATACGTGAAAAAATTCACGGCAGTAAAAGTTATATAACGAAGTTAAAAGGAAAACTATCACAGCTAAGTGGGCTTTTATAAAATGTACTTTCGGTTGAAAATTATTTATCAAACAACAAAAAGCCCCCTTCTAAGCCCACATACGGAACCCTACACTGCGCATGGCCCGATACGCACTTGACCGGATGTTTTAAAATAGATTACACAATGAAACGTAAATCAGAGCTGATATTAAGTAACGAAGAACTAAACTTATTGAAGGACGTACCCAGACTAAACACAGTTATAGTTGGTACCTACAATTCAATTAATCTCTCCACATGGTTCTAAGCAGTGCCTGTTGAAATTCAATCATTGGCTCGAAGTTTCCAGGTTTCCATCTGTTCGTTGTTACCGTCGTGGATATAGGAAAAATTGGAACAAGGCTTTAGCTGGAACTGGTGTCGGTTTTCTTGAAATTCTACAATCTTGGCAGTTTCAAGTCTAGAATAGACGTTTCCTAAGTTGGCGTCTTTCTAGACTTGAAACCTAAGTTAAAGAAAGTAACTTACGGCTGGGTATGATTGCCAGTATGATCCCGAACAGAATCTCGAGGCCGCCCACGGATCTCCTGTACCATTTCGACGGTACTTTGAAGTCTAGCGTTTGAGCTAATGGAAACACTTTGGCATATCTTACGTACTCTTTTCTCTGAAATATAATAATTAGATCAATTTATAAAATGCTTTCGTGCGCACACTAATATTAGGTCTATGAAATTGGCGTTTTGTATGAAGAATTTCATTAAGACTGTTTTCTCCATACAAACATTTTTGATTTTTTTTTGCGAACGGCAAATCCAAATTTAGCTAAACTTTGTGTGTATTATAGGATAGCCTTAAGTTAAGTATTATTAATTAATTAATATTAATAATTTTAAACAGCGATAATTGCGACCAACCAACCAACCAAAGAAACCAACGGTTGCGGGTTCGAATCCCGCGAGGGGTAAATGTTTGTGTGATGAATCGAACATTTATTCCCGAGTCTTGGATGTTTATATAAATATTTATGTATGTTTATCCGTTTATCTTGTATCCATAGCACAAGTTTGGGACTAGATGATTGGTGTAAGTGTCCGAAATATTTATTTATTTATTTATTATTTTTAAAAGTAACCGCTTTATAAAAGTTTCAGCGAATCTAAGAAATGATTATGGGAAGCACATGAAAAGAGCTCTGTTCAAATTTTTTTGATTATGAAATGAAATGAAGAAATATTTCATGTGAAACCTTGAAATAATATTCCTTTTTCCAAATAAAAAACAAATTTGGATATAGCTTAGAAAATCGCAGGAATTGGTACATATGATTAACGAAGAAAAAAGCTCCAATGTCATAGGTAAAGACCCAATACAATACAAATAAGTACTCTTTATTGCACAAAATACTTCTCCTTGCACACCCGTTTGATCTCAAAAGGTAGTTTTTTTTATGCACTACGGGCCTGCTCTTGACCTCTATCACACCTGATGTTAAGTGAAGATGAGGCCGAAGGTGTAAGCGTACTGACCCGGAACCCCAAATATTTGGGGAAACTGGTTATCTCATCTCTGACAACCGGAACACAACAATGCTATTAACATTGCTGTTTGGCGGCAAATTTAGATAAGATGATGGTAGCTAGTCTGGCGGAAATTTTCAGTGCCCTATCATATGGTAAATACTAAATATTTCCTATTACTATTTTTTTTTTTTTTTTTTTTTATTAAAAACTGGTTTCGCGTTTGACTACAATCTCACCTGATGGAAAGTGACGATGAAGCCGAAGATGTATCACGCGCACCCAGTAAATGCCTATTCACTCTAGACTTGAAGATCCCAAGGTTGTAAGTGTCGGGAAAAACCGACGCGGGCAGTGAGTTCCATGTCTTAGCAGTCCGCATTATAAATGATGAAGCAAAGCGCTTAGTGCGGATGTTCGGTATGTTGACAACATATGGATGGAAACCCCCCCCGCGCCTGGTTGTCCGAAGATGGAAAGGGGACGGTGGAATAAGATCGTGCAGTTCCATCGCACACTCACCGAAATGTATCCTGTAAAATACTGAAAGGCATGCGACCCTACGGCGGTGTTCAAGGCTTTGCAATTTGCCGGTAACCGTTGGGTCATCGCCTATGAGTCTTATGGCGCGTCGTTCCACAGAATCGAGTGCAGCCAGTTGGTACTTGGCTGATCCGTCCCAGAGGTGACAGCAGTATTCCATGCACGAGCGGATCTGAGCTTGGTAAAGCTCCAGCAGCTGCTTTGGTGTGAAATACCGCCTGACCTTAGATAGAATTCCAAGCTTCTTAGCTGCTAATTTCCCTTTCGATTCGATGGAGCGCCCAAAATTCAGACTCGAGGTTAACTCCAAACCCAAGAGGTTGAGATGGTCAGAGATTGGAATGGATACATCCCGGAAAGTCGGAGTGAGGTGGAAAGGACTCCGTTTACTAGTGAATAGACACGCCTGTGTTTTGGAAGAATTGAATTCGACAAGATTGGCGTCGCCCCAGTCGGACACTGCCTTTAATGTCGAATTCGTACGCTCCACCATTGACTCCCTGTTAGAACGAGTCTCATCTCCACTAGATTGTGCACTGGACATGTATCTCTCTGACGTTGTGGTATCGTCTGCATACCCATGGGTACCGGGTTGGAGCAGATCGTTGATGTGTAATAAGAACAAAGTAGCAGAGAGAACAGACCCCTGAGGTACACCGGCGTTAATAGCCAATAAGTCAGAAGAGCAGCCGTCAATGACTACCCGAATTGACCGTTCGCTCAGGAAATCAGATATCCAGGTACACAATACCGGAGGTAACCCATACGCTGGAAGCTTGCTTAACAGGCTAGCATGCCAGACCCTGTCGAAAGCCTTAGAAATGTCGAGGGACACAGCAAGAGCCTCGCCATGTCTCTCAATGGCCTCACCCCAGCAGTGAGTGGCATATACGAGCAGATCGCCAGTAGATCGGTTCCGGCGAAAACCATACTGCCGATCACTGAGCAGATCGTGGTGTTCCAGATATGCCATCAGCTGGTCGTTCAATACACGTTCCATAACTTTACAAAGTACGGAAGTGATTGCGATAGGTCTATAATTGGCAGGGTCGGCACTACTACCCTTCTTGGGCACAGGCTGCACATTTGCAAGCTTCCAGGATTTTGGGACTTGACCCGCTCTTAAAGAAAGTCTGAACAAGCGTGTCAGGACAGGAGACAACTCAGGCGCGCATCGCCTCAGAACAATTGCAGGAATACCGTCAGGACCACTAGCTTTGTTTACGTCCAGATTGCGAAGTGTTTTAAGAACTCGCCGTTGGTGAATTCGCACCTCTGGCATCTTAGTGCCAGAGGGAGGGATGACAGGCGGAGTTTTATTCACAGCATCTAGACGCGAATTGCTTGCGAAGAGCGATGCAAATAAATTTGCTTTCTCTGTCGCAGTATGAGCTAGTGACCCATCCGGTTTCAACAGAGGCGGCAGCGATGATCGACAGAAATTCGTTTCGACCGATTTGGCCAGCGACCAGAATGCCTTACTTCCTGAGGGATATGAGGCGAGTTTGTCACCGATCCGGCCAACATGGTCGAAACGAGCCTTACGCAGCACCTTCTTGCATGATTTGGCAGCTTTGTTGAATGCCTGCTTCGTACGATGAACATCCGGAGCTTTTTGCGAACGAGCGGTAGTCCAGGCCTGATATGCAGAGTGTTTCAGTGCCTCGGCACCAGCACACTCTGCATTATACCATGGGCGCGCTTTGCCACCGGTGGAAACGTCAGAGTATGGAATATAATATTCCATCGCCTGACGCATTACATCGGTAATGGCTATCGCGCAGCTCGACGGGTCATCCGAAGCAAAGCATGTTTGCTGCCAAGGATAAGACGCAAAGAAACTTCGCATCTCATCCCAGTCTGCTGACTTGTATCGCCATACTCGCCTGCTACCTTTAGGACTAGGATCGGGAGGAGAGTAGTTTGATACAGATTTCACCAGACAGTGATCGGATGTCCCCAGTGGGGATGAAACTGAGACCGTATATCTGTCGGGATCAGTTGTCAGCAGAAGATCTAAGCAGTTGGGTGTATGACCGGCAACATCAGGTATGCGCGTAGGTTGATCTACCAGCTGGGTAAGATTTTGTGACACTGCCATCTTATAAAGTTCTTTCCCAGCGTGGTCGGTCTTCTTGAAAGGGAACAACCACTCCTGGTGGTGTGCATTAAAGTCCCCCAAGAAAACCATTTGCGCAGTGGGATATCGCTGCTGTACGGTATCGGATGTTGCGGTAAGGTATTCAATAAGTCTGGTTGTCTCCTGATCACCACTGTGCGATCTGTAGATACCAGCATAGAGAATCTTCTCTATTCCGGTATCCACAAGTATCCATAAGACTGAGAACCTGGGATCCTCAAGATTACGGAGACGCCGACAGCAGATGTCATCGCGAGCATACACACAGATTCCAGCGTGTGGTTTAAAATTGTGCTCCAGGGAGTACCCTGGGTAGTGGAGGTATGCCGCGTCTGTCGGACACCTGATCTGCGTCTCGGTGAGGAAAAGCAAATGCGGTTTTTCAGTCTCAAGATGGTGGTGGACTGGGTCGAGATTTGAGTGCAGGCCTCGAATATTACTGAGGTGCACTTTTAGAGAGAGGACGAGGACGAGGACTTTTACTATAAGGCAAAACAATATTTTTGATATTTGTTCCATGTTCTTGTGGTAAAATATAATATTTCTGACACTTAGGTACACCAATCATCTAATCCCAAAATAAGTAAAGTTTGTACTATGGATATTAGATAATGGATAAACATCATAAATATTTATATAGACATCCATAACTGTGGAATAAATGTTCGTATTCATCACACAAACATTTAGGTACCGCTCTCGGGATTCGAACTCGCAACCGTTATGGTTTTGCAGACACGGTCACTATCCACTACACCAATCGGTTGTCGCCTTAAAGTTTAAATGACACTCTCAAAACCACTAAACATATGGTTAAATTTTAAGATATTCATGGTAAGGATGTTTGATTCTCAGATTTTCACAATGTGTTTGCTTTTTGTGTGCCTGGCGTGTCAACCTCGTCAACGTGGCGGATATTTCTTCATTTAGTTGAAACTTTTCTATCTAGAAATTATTTATCCCTATTATATATTCCCTAGGCTACCTAAACATATAGGTAGGTACAGTCGACTCCAAGCTAGAGATTTACGCGTGAAAATAGTTACATGTAATTTTTATGTAATTATACATATCAGCAGAAAACAAAACTTTCAGATGTTATGATAGAAGTGGGTATACCTATTTCCAACTAACTATAATAAATTTTCTTCAATGGAAACAAATTTTGTCACTTTCAGGCGTTCCTTCGAGCCAATAGGTATCTACGTCCAACCACAGAGTACCTACGTTATACTTAATCTTAGCTACACCGGATGTGTTTTTTTACCGTAAGGAAAAAAATAGGGCATTTTTTTTTTCAAAGACGCACGCGCCTTTCATATATTGATATGCGACAGGCGTGATTCTGAGAGATCCGATCATGCGATTTAGAACTCATATTTTCTCCAAGTTTTCTTTACTTATTTAATTTAATGATGTAATTATGTGGAATAGGCTACAAACGCAACCGTCAAATGACATAACTTATGATAGTTTTTTCAATTACTTACCTAATGTGCCCTATTTTTTTCAATACGGTAAAAAAACTCATGCAGTATAAGTATACGTCCAACGCATTTCTACCTACGCAACATATTTCTACCTATTGACTGACATTTTGTACCATCATTTTATTCATTTGCATAAAGTTTTGCTATGTATACTAACATTCAAATTACATAAATCATCATATTTTATTACTTCGGACCATCGTCTGAAAAGCCTCGCCTTAAAGATGATTTCGGCCATTTCGGAACAGTTTCATCAACCGGGACGATACGCGACTGTGTTTTGGAATAGCCGTGACTAAAAATTGAAAAAGAAATACTCTAACGTGCATCGTTACTTTACAACCTGAATGTAGAAATTGTTGAAAAACGGCACGTTCACATAAAAAAAAGGGTTTTTATTTATTTATTTATAATTTATTGTACACGAGTACACATAAAAGTCAAATACATACTAGATACAGGATGTACAAAAGGCACTAGCTTCTCTAAAAAGAGTTGTCCCCACCCATCAAGTTAATGCAGCGTCTCACAGCTCGGCGATCGCTAAAACATTGGTTGAATCATCCACCATATTCCCTCAAAGCTGGCTCTCAATGAGTTATTCCTAATATTTCCTTCTATGTTAGGCCAGAAACTGTTCAGGTGACCCTCGTTAACAATGAAGGTACGCTAAGTAATTAGTGTGAATTTATTGCGGGAGAGAAGGGGGGAGGGGGGAACCCGGCCGCGGCTCGCGGGCGGGCGGGCGGCCGGCGGCGTCAACTCACCAGTCAGACAATTCGGGCATTAGGCTGCAGGCCAAATACCAAAATAGCAAACCACATCGCTCCGCAACAAAAATCTCAATGCACCTAGCGACCTTATAAAATATGCCTCACAAAAAATAAAACGACATCCACTTACCAAATCCTTGTGTAATTCCTTAGAAACGTAAGGTGATATTTTAGTTACTCCCACAAATATAAAAAACACCCCTAATAGGATAGATAAACTGTTCAGTACGATAGATCCCATTTTAGCGAACGCTGATCTATAAATTCAACAGCGATTGAGTGATTTTACACCTCCACACTCATCACACACTCAGCGACTTAATTATTGCACATTAATAATTATAATATCCATACGGACAATAGCTTATTTATTACCAGGAACGAGAAATCATAACAATTATATATTACATAGAAAAAGAAATAATAAAAAGGAAACAGCAAGCAAGGGCAAACACGTTTCGCGCCGGCGCGAAAAAATCCATACCCAGCTAAATGTTGCAATTGTAAAAAAACTATTTCGGCTCATGCAATATAAAATATGGTCTATTTCCTTCGCCTCTTTACTTTTGTTTTTATATTTTGCCACGATCCTGCTGTCTGCTTTCGAATCTTTCTTCGTGAATAGTCCTCTTTTTTACAAAAATGTACAAAATTGCCTTGCCATAAAAAAAAATGCCGGATCATTAGCTTTGTGTCTCCTTTGCGTTCATTCGTTATCGTTTCACGGAAACTAGAAGAGATGTAATATTTATTATGTATGCCTAGACTTTTTAGACAGGTTTCCCTTTGCCTTCTGATAATCGAGCAAGTAGTTCGGCGAGGGACGCGCGTAGGCGAGGACTAGAGGAGGGAGTATACCAAAGAGTATAGTAACTATATATTTGGAGTATCCTATCATGTTGGTACCATTGAGCTTGTTGTAGGTCTTTGTGTTGTTACACCTCCATAACTGTCAGCACTATACTCCAAAGAGTATAGTAACTATGCTATACTCTTACTCGACTCCTTTGCTTAACGACGAGTATTCACCTATTTCAGCTAGAGGTATTAGTCTTCTGTGGTATTCAGTACCTTAGTTGGTAACCTGTTGTATTATTCTACTCTTTGGGTAACCTAACCTACGACATTTTATTTTACAGCATGTCTCTGTGGCATGTCCTATCCGATGATATCATAAAAATATGGGGATAAATAGAGTTTTAACATTTCAATTGAAATTGTTCCATGCCTCATTTACCACACTCCAACCTATACTATAGTGCAATGGACTGAGATCTATTTCCTCATTGAAATAAAAACTAGCCTTGACAAATGCCTATGAATTTGTTCTTCTAAAGAGCTAACTTCTGACTGTATTATACTTCCATCCATGGTCTCATTTTTGTTTGCTAATCTTTTCATACAAAGGTATCGCGAAGAGAAGAATCTCCTCATGTTATCCAAGTACCCACTTTCGATATTCAGGCCCTTTCTGAGTAACCTTTAAATCTATACTTTTTGGTTGTAGCTAAAGATTTACTATTGCTAACAAGCTATTGTGAAAACAACTGTGAATGTGATATGATTTGAATGATTTTTTTTCTTTCAGTGAATATTCTGAGAATAGGCACTCAAATGTTATTGATTAATTCAGTCTCACACACCTTACCCTAATAGATGTGAAATGTAAAATATTCATCTTTAAACAAAAAATAAAATGAAGAAATATGATAAGTAGTTGTGAATGCCCAAAAGAGTGGTTTTATCTATAACAAGATGAAGAGATTGTTGATATTTTACCAATTAATTTCTGCTACTAACCACAATCAACCACACATTAACATATATTGACTACACAGCGATACTGTGTGGCAATTTTGAAATGGATTCAACAGCTTTTGCTAGTCTGCCATATTCACATATGGAGACATTAATAATATTCGTAAGTGTTAGATACCACAGTTGCACAGAATACATCCCGAAGCGGTCACACTCATAAGAACATTGCACATAATTATGTGCGCTAGATAGGGCTGCCTTTGCATTACGTGTCTAGTCATTAGGTGCTGTGGGCAATCTATAATATGTTGATTTTGTAGCAACTTAACATCAATTTTATTAATAGACAGATAATATTGACATCACTTATTCCCAACGAAATATATTAGTGCTTTCTGTCCTAATAATTACGCCAGATGGTTGTTCTGATGCATCATTTCCATTCGATTTAAATTAGCCACAAGCATCATGCACTGCCAAATCAGAGTGGTGCATAAAATTGCTTGTTCTTATTAAGAATAGATGTTTTTAGTTTACAAGCCTCTCAATAAAATTATTAATCCATTTTTTAAAACAGTTTTATATTTTCAACCATATCTTCTTTTAAGAAGGTTTCATAATCTCTCATAAACTGCGATGAACCACATAACAGGAACTGGTCCCTTGAAGAAATAGGTTTTAAGTTTTCTAGGTTTGTAACATCTAATTTGTGATCATATATTGGTTCTTGATATTTATTATTTAAATTGCTAGCAGTGCTACTCAAATAAATCTTGTATGTAAAATTCCAGTAAGATTTATACAAATATAACTCCTCCCTCAACAAAATTGTATCTTTACTTTTACAACAGTAATACAAAATGATTCTTGTCATATCATCTTCATTGTTTATTATATTTTGAATAATTGGAATAAAGGTTACTATACCAGTTCCTTGAGCAATCAATACTATTCTATCATATTTATTAGGAACTAATTCATATGAACCATAAGGACCTCGCCATATAGTAGACATTCCTTCTTTTAAATTGTTTAAATAATTGGACACAAGTCCATTGTCATATATTTTCACAATAATTGAAAAATCAATTTTATCACTTGGTCCATCCAGTAGCAGGGGAGTGTATGCTCTTGTACAAGATATGCTACCCGATGAGTATTTGATAAGAAAGTGATCACCAGGATTCCAATTAACTTTAACATTATCTGTTGACTTTTTAAACGCAAGAAGTTTGTGAGACTCCAATAACTCCACACTTTGTACAACTAGAAACGAAGTATACTCTAGCTGGGAAATTCCATTTTTTGCTGATTCACTCGATGTTTCGCCCACCTCCAAAAATTTCTTATACCGTTCTAGCTGTTTATCGTAAACATCGAAAATACAAGGATTGCACCCACTGTTACAACAATCTTCAATCTTTGGTTCAATTGGGGGCATCATTTTGAAGCGTCGAAAAGGGGGCGCAAAAATAAAACTCTTGCAATTTTTACTGGCTCCCATGTCGATTTTTGTTTTTCATTTTCATCCTAATTCATGGGATTATTTTAATTATCCCGTAAGAACTTCAATATGTTTTGAAAATGTACCTATGCAATTTGAGTTCTGCAAACTAGATAACCATAAGTCTTTATAATTTGTGTAGATATCTACGACACCAAAGAGTACTATACTCTACATTATATTACTCTTTGACTATACTCTTTGATTAGGGCACAGATTAGGGGTACGTAGGTGTCATCTACCTAATTTTTTTTTTTTAGTTTTATTTTCTCCTCTAGGAGAAGGCAAAGGGATCTAGCCCATAACAGCCATGTCTTATTTATCTTATTTCTTCAGTTTGTAAGTCAGTCTCAGTCAAAACAAGTAATTCGTCGTATACTTGGCGTATACAGAGTCTAGTCACGGTCAAGTCATTCTTCAGTAAAGTGGCAGAATGCTTTATAAAAGATTTTGGCGGCTTCTTGTGGGAACCCGAAAGCTCCGTTACGCACTTTAATTTACACTTCCCTTCACTTGTACACCATCACTAACGTTTGCTGCACAATATTCTGCCATTATTAAGCTTCAAAAGTCAGAATGCACAAATTATAAGAATTATAAAGAAAAATGCTACTTCACTCGCCGAGTTCCCGCCAAAAAGCCCCCCTAATTTTTTTTGTCCCTTGATTCGTTCACTTAGTGAACAGGTTAAGATCATTAGACCATGCTGCCTCGTGTTCAGTATTATAACTTTCTTTAGTTGAAATTCGATATGAATGTCTTCGTATTATTCTTTTCTTTAGTTCTCCAATGTTAATTTTATTCTATCCTCTCGGAGAAGGCAAAGGAATCTAAGCCTATACAGCCATGTCTTATTTCTTTTATTTCTTCAGTTTAAAAGTCAGTCTAAGTCAAAACAAGTAATTCGTCGTATACTTGGTGTATACAGAGTCTAGTCACGGTCAATTCTCCAGTAAAGAGGCAGAATGCTTTACAAAAGATGTTGGCGGCTTCTTGTGGGAACCCGAAAGCTTCGTTACGCACTTTAATTTACACTTCCCTTCACTTGAACAACATCACTAACTTAGCTGCACAATATTCTGCCATTAAAAGCTTTAAAAATGAGAATGCACAAATTATAATAGTTATAAATGAAAATGCAACTTCACTCGCCGAGATCCCGCCATAAAGCCTTGAGCAGACGAGCAGTTGAGTTATGCTTGTTTTTTTTATGGCTTTGGTCATTCGCAATGAATCTATATGGATATTAATAGAGAACAAGTACAAACACAGTCCAAAGGAATTGGAACTCTGTATTCTTTACAGTCGAGAGTTGAACGTCGGATGTCCGCAAGTGTTGACGGTATAAAATTTTTTTTTGAAGCTATCGAGCACCCGCATTCTGTGGCACCCGCACTCATCTGCGAGACACATGTTAAGTCTTTGCTTCAAAATAGACTTCATATTGATGAAACTCTTTTATTCACGGATTCGTCTGTCGTTCTGGCCTAAACACGCCTAGTTACACTGTCAAAACCTATATGGCCAATCGTGTTTGGAAAACAGTCTACAGTGTGCCTAATGAGAGCTGGTATCACGTAAGTGGTGCGTGCAACCCTGCCGAAGAATGCTCTCGCGGCGCATTGCCTTCGGCGTTGGTGGCTATGCCTGAATGGTTCAGTGCACCTGAATGGCTTTCCAGTGATCAGTCACTATGGCCAGTCAGAACGATCGATGACTTCAAAGAAGAGAATCCACCCGAATTGAAATGTTCTAAAACTGTTTTAGTAAACACAAATAATGGTGACATAATTTAATAACTCACTGAAAAATTTTCTAGTTTTAGTAAACTGGTCAATGTCGTTGGTCGTTGTTTTCAGTTCATAAGCAATTGTAGAGCGGCACCAACCAAACGTAGAGCGCTTTCGATTCTTGACCTGAGAAAATCACATGACATTCTGATAAAATCAGTACAACACCATCATTTCTCCGCTGATATAACAGCTCTATCTAAAGGCGGAAATTGTGTTTGTTGTCATTGTCAATCCCTTCGGAAGCTAAATCCCTTCGTGGATCCGCATTGTATCCTCAGGGTGGGGGGTAAGTTGTCTCTGTCCAACCTCACATTTGAGAAGTTTTTCCTTAACCCTTGTACGAACACGATCCATACGAACCACTCCGTCCGCTTATGTTCCCAGTAGTTCTGTTGGACAGTTCTGTTGGCCGAACTAATGGAAATTTTTGTCTCACTAGTTCTATCAACAGAACAAATGGTACTAGGGATTCCCAGTAGTTCTGTCGAGTTCTAATTCGAGTGCGAGCGAAGCGAGCACGGGAGTTTTTGGCACCCCGACATGGATAGGTTAGGTTCGAAGGGCGCCATACCCTTCAGAGCAAAGCGAGCCCGGATCCCGCCGTACCCTTCGTGTTAGGTTGACATGTTATTCACTAGAACTAGTGGGACAAAAAAATCCCATTAGTTCGGTCAAAAAAAAGTTCAAGTTATTTACAGAACTAGAGAGACAAAAATTCCCATTAGTTCGGCTAACAGAACTGTCCAACAGAACTACTGGGAACAAAGGTCCGTCCGGACCTGGGTGTAATTTGGAGACTCTACCGAGAGTTCACTGTAAAGGTGGAGAGTCTGAGTTAATAATGAAATGAAATGAAAATCATTTATTCATGTAGGCAATACAATATGCACTTATGAACGTCATTTGTTTTTAATAAGTACCACTAGATCTCCGACTTTAAGATCACTACAGTTATTGAACCACTTTTGGCGTTGTTGCAGCGTATGCAAGTAGTCGTTTTTTCCAACGTTTCCAAAAATGCTGAGAAAGCTGATGTACGGCGTGCCAGTGGTTTAGTCGTTGAACCGGTAGGTATGAGATATCATACTCAGGTACTGACAAACCCTCACAGCCTAAGAGAAAATGTGATGGTGTAAGAACCTCAAACTCGCTAGGATCATTCGATAGTGTATAAAGTGCTCGTGAGTTTAGAACAGCCTCTACACGGGAGAATAGAGTACCACGTTCCTCAAACGATAGTACTCTAGTTCCTATCGTACGTTTTAAATGAAATTTCGCGGATTTAATAGCCGATTCATAGATACCTCCAAAATGGCTCCCCGTGGGCGATGTGTTTCCATTGCACGCTACGAGCCGTGAAACTACTAGATAGATCATCCTTGTTTGATTCCAGTACCTACTATTTCTGATAATTATTATTGTTTACCTGCAGAGACGACGTTTGTCGTGTCGGACACTATAGTATGACACACGTGACGTACTGTCAAGGTTAAGTAATGGCATGTAAAATAAAATGATACCAGACAAATCCGGAATACCTAACATTTGTAGAGCTTTGACGCTTTCTGTAAAAATGTATTAAGATCCGCCACCGATTCGAATTGTAACGGTCTGTAATTGAAAATTTTATCTAAATACGTAGTTGAGAGCGCTCGTTTGTTTTCGAATCGCTTCACTAACGCATTCCAAACGATGGGATAATTATCAGCTGTAACCGGCATCGACCTCACTACAATTAGCGCGGCACCGGTCACGGCTGATAATAAATAATAGTATTTTTCGAAATTACCGATTCCAGAGATATTGCATACCAAACTTGTAAATGTGTCCCTAAATGTGGGCCAGTTTTCCAACTTACTGTCGAAATCAAATATTTCCACTTAGGCAATTTTGGTTTCACAACACTCACATTTTACTACATTATCACTTGATTTTACACTCCTAGAATCGGCAACACTAGTAATTTCATAGTAAATTGTATCAAAGGATGTTATTTCACTAAAGTCGGGAATATGGTTAGGATCTTTTTGGTTCATTATTGCATGAATGACACCTAACGCTTTTTTTTTTCATATTTCTCGCGTATGGCGGGCAAATCTTTTAAACGGGCGTTAAACTCACTCGTGTGAACAGGATTATCAACATTTTTGGATAAATCGAACAATGATTGTAATCGTAACCAACACATTTGTTTTCCCGTCAAATGTGGTTGCAACAACTTGTTGTAATCTGCGTCGGTTTTCGCCATTTTGAAATTAATATATTACTACGTTCAAGTTCAACTTCGGGGTAAATGACCGCTGTCGATGTCGTACAAGGTATAATATTTTTACGAAAAACGAACGAAATATAATTATGCGAATGATTTTAAACTAATACAAGACAATACAACAAGAGGATACACACCATCACATTCACCATCTATCTTTGTTTCATTCGTAGTTGTTTACTCTGGGGCTCCTCACTCCCCATCTCTATGGAGGAAATTTAATAATTGAGTACCTAGTAATTCGCACTACAGATGATTCATTTATTTTTTGTATGTAAAAATAAAAATAAATAAAATCTTTGTAGTTATAAAGTTACGCAATCAAGATCATCAAGTTCTGGAAAATGAAATCCCCTATCTGTTCACAAATCCAATTTTTTTATTTGGGTTTAGGTGTATGTACGTATCAAATCGATGGAAGTATTACGTAACATTTATGTAGTCCATCGCGTAGACCAAGATTAGCGGTCCTAATTAAATATCCGAATACGGCTGTCTATTCCATTAATTTTAGGTTTCCTTCGTCTGAGTCGCAGTACCACAGTATGGGTCAATTAGAGCGCGAAAGTTTGAAAATCGAGAGAAAAGTAGATCTATAGTAAGTATTAACTATTAACTAAAGCTAATTCTCATTAGCTATTGTCAGTTAACGAATAAATCTAAATTTTATATATGTAATAAATCGGTATATTTAATTTGTATTGCAAAACAAACTTAGTAAAAAGATCGCCTGTCTTGATTGTAGCGCCCTCTACACAGACGCCAAATAAACAACCGGTACGCTCGCTTCGTCGCTGCTGCCCGCCATAATATTCTTTTTGGTCATTGGGATAACGTTTGCTGTAAACAATTCTGTGAGTATTTATTCAATTTTTTTAATAAAAACTGAATATTGTAATGTAATTATTGTTAAATTTACGATATTGCGATTATTTAGACGAATTATAACGTACATTTCATGTTTACTTTTGTAAAATCGGACTCCATTGTATCGGCTTGGTATTCGTAAAATTAGCGGATTGTGGTATAGCGTCCACTGCTAATTAAGTACTTATTTTTATTTATAATTTCCTATTCTTGAACAAAATTACCGCATAATAACAATTCCTTAACTTATACATATTCAAATTCTTATAGGATTACACTAATAATTGACTTTTGTCAGGGCACCATACAAGCGGTTATTGACGCATAGTCTCTCAACTGTTTTTATTAAATTGATCTAGTCATACGAGACACGCTCATGGAGATTATAATTTATGACTTGAGTTACTTATGTATGACAATGACTGAATTACTAAAATCAATAATTTCTGTATAGCTGTAGGTAGGTATATATTTATCTATTCTTAGGTATCTATACTATAGGTACTCCGGTACATATAAGTTCGGTGTTTCCATAGTTCAAAAAAGATGCTTCTGGCAGTTATAAAAATTTATGATTAAATTTTTACATGTAAATACTCTCTTTTCAGATTTTGCTTGTGTAGTGGTACAAATTTACTTTGACTGAAATGTCTGATGATGGGTCAACAGCTGTTGAGAAGAAAGGACGTGGTAGACCGAAATCAAATGGAACACAATCAGTTAGTATTTCATTATTTTTTTTTATCTTTATTACTATAACAGCAGCTTGCTGGTTATTATATTTTACTTCAATCAAAATTCTTTGTTGTCTAGGAGGCGAAAAGCGATACGAAAAAAAGGGGAAGACCTCCAGCAGCTTCAAGAGCTAAAGAATCTGCAAAATCTTCGGATGATGAACAGGCGCCGATAGCAAAAAGAGGGCGAGGCAGGCCAAAAGGCTCCAAGAAAAAGGCAGCTCCAAAAGCCAAGGTACCTATTTTATCATGTAAACCTGAAGCATCAATATTAGTCATACAGCTATAAAGGTTTTGTTATTTAAAATTTTATTTTCAGGGTGGGTCTGGTGAGGGACGGGGTCGTGGTCGGCCGCGTAAAGAGGCTCCACCACCGAAGAAGGATGCTGCCTCTACAGAGGAAGAACAGGACGAGGATGAAGACGAAGAGGGCTCTGACCAGTAATTGTGTTTGTTTGTGGATGTGCAACACTCTAACTCTAGTATAATTTGACTGTCATGATAACTCTCGTGTTGACATTAACACAATAATTTTTATACATGTTTGTCATGTGGTGAATGAATGTAGAACATTTTTGAATGTTAACATGTAGGGTTATCTTGACAGTACAAAGTAAAATATTCTCAACCGAGACATATTTGTCTACCCAGATTTTAATTATGAGGATTTATTTTACATCATTTCCGTAGGTGTATTTTTTGTATAAAAAATTGCATTCAATATATTTGCAATAGTTCTAAATCTCACATGAATAAATGCTAGGTAGACATAATTCTCACTAGAAACGTACAACTAAGGTATAATTTGTAAGATCCTTTTTCGTAGATTTATTCTATTCATAAACATAGACATTTCATATTTGTAATCTCCTGATTTTATGTTATGATATAAATTACAAAAATCAAATCCATATAATTTTGTAGAATTAAATAAGTATTATTTTCTATAATAAATATTTTCATTTCCATTTTTTTATTTTTTTTCCTGTAAGTTGTAATTGTATAATGTTCGAAAACATTGGGAATTGTAAAATAAGTTGATATGGAAATCAGTATGTGTTCTCAAAATTATTAATAATTCGATATAATATAGGTATCTAACTTGATGTTACACAAAATATGCATAGTTGTAGTTGGTATGGGCAGTGCCATTTTGTATCCAAGTCTTTTTTTTATTATTTTATACTTAAGACAGGCAGGGACTGATATGAACATTGTCTTTGTCATTTACTGTGTGTATGTGCGTGAATGTACAACTTAGAACAAAATATAAATCTATTAAATAAATGGAGTATTATTTCTTCATAAGTAACAAGTCTTGATTTGATTTAAAATATTTTTATGAATGAAGTTGAGTTGCTGGCGGCCATTTTGTTGAAACAGTATGGCGATTGACGTTGTCACTTGTCACACATGCAATTAGGGTTCCGCAAGTCAGTACGGCTCTAACCTTATGTACTTGAATTTTAGGGGCGCGTGAATGGCAAGGTCCCGTGCAGTTTTTCATGTAAGGTGCACCTACTAAACAGGTAGGCGAAAATTTACTAATAGGAATCATTCGTGAATTTGGGGTTAAGAATTCGTAAATATGCCATAGCGCACTGGTTTGGTGTTTTCATATAATATTATGTATACAAGAGTCCTGTGTAAACAATTTTTTGTTTGTTTTACGAAACTACCAGCCGCAAAGACAGAAAAAAGCAAAAACCTTGACAAGTAAGTACACGAATCGGGATACTTCTACCAAAGTAGTAGATTAAAAATCCAAGTACTTTGCTTCTACTATATCTAGGTAGTAACAGTCTGGAGGAGGATTGCAATACCACAGGAGAGGAGCGTGTTACCTGGTACAGTATTCAGTGCCAGAAAAGCCAGCGCGGGGCCCGTAGCAAATGTTAACGGCGGCCCTTGCCTAACAAAATAACCTATCATTTGAGAAGTAAATAAAACAGAATAGTTACACAAATTGTTTGCAATTTTAGAAATAATACTCGTTAAATGAATACTTGTAGTACATCATTGTCTATATTCTTTTAAACTGAGATAGGCAGATCAAACGTTCTTGTCCTATTGTGCGTTTTAATATTGAATTACAATGGGACCAACTCGCCGGTATCCCCTTTAATTTACAAAAAGAACCATGTGAATCAACCGCTAAATCTCGGAGATATCGGTGTACATACATAAAAAAAAAAAAAACGCCCCGAATACAGAACCACCTCCTTTTTGAAGTCGGTTAAAAAGAACATTAATAACATAGGTACGACGTATCACATTTCTTCATTTGGAAAACGTGATTCCAATGATTTTTTTTGTCATTAGTTTATTAAATTGATATTCCAGAGCCTCGTTCTTTTTGCTGTCAACACCAGCTGTTAGGATATTAACTGTTTTGAGCAGCTCAGCGAAATGTACCTGTTCACTGCCCATTCATCTCATCACATTCATTAAAAATACATACATACACTTTTTTTGATTTGTTGTTTTTTCGGGCACATATGCGGGGGCCCGTAGCGTAGCATTTGCTGCCTCGTGCTACATGGCCAATTCGGCACTGATCTATTACACGTGTTTATTTATGAATACTGTTGGCATATGTGAGCCTACTTACCTGTAACAGAATTTAAATAAGTATTACAGGTATTTATTATCGTTAGGTAATGGTTGGGAATTGGGAAGTATAACTAAGAATAAAAACCGGTCAAGTGCGTATCGGAGCATGCACAGTGTAGGATTCCGTCATTGCCCGTAATACTATATGCGGAATTAGAGGGGGCGTTTTGTTGTCTGAAAAATAATTTTTAACGGTAAGTAGGTATATATTTTATAAGTGTTTCGCCTATACTCATTAACTTGTCAAACCTACTTAGCTGTGATAGTTTTCCTTTTAACTTCGTTAAAATTTTTTCAAGTGGTTTAGTTTATCGAATATTATAGTGGTCCTTTTTAGGGTTAGTCAACAAGGAACACATAAAGTTTGGCCATGTGGTTCTGTTTGTCTGTCCACGTCTTAGCTCAGAGACATTTATAAACCGTTCTCGAGTTAAGTTGACGCTTGAGAATCTGTTGCATATATTAAAACAGTAAGAAAGAAAACAGTATTGAGACTGAGACGCGATCTCAATCTCAAGATCGATTTATTAATACTTAGTACTTCTTCGTGTCAATGTGCCCAATCATTTTGTTCCCCCTTGAATTCAGCCAAAACTACGTCGTCGAACTACTACTTAGTACTAGAAATCTGTAATCGGACCCAAGCCGCGGACAGACAGACAGACCACGAATCACCGACCGTGGACAGACAGACGGACATGGCGAAACTATAAGAAAGGTTCCTTGTTGACTACGGAACCCTAGAAAGGACCGCTATAATATTATGTAAACGGGTAGCAAGTATTCATAACTTGCTCCCAAAATTTTTTTTCAAGTAAGAATAGGAATACTGTAAGTACCACATAATCAGTGGCGTGCACCCCACACAGGCAGAAAGGCAATGCCCATACATACCCTCGAAAATTGTCCTGCATACAGTACTCGTATTATAAGTTATTGTATTTTTGTAGTTATTTATTTATCTAAGAAGTTACAAAGATATAATATCAGACTAAAGTCTGATAGTAAATATCAAACTACTACTCCTACAATGTGTCGTCTGCGTAGCGTTATTGCCTACCTACTTTACCTATTAGTGGAATTCGTAATTTACGACTGGTTTGTAATGTGGAATAGTCCGCCTTAGTACGTAGATGGCGTACTAGCCGGTGGACGACCGATTGGTGTAGTGGATAGTGACCCTGTCAGCGAAACCAACGGTTGCGGGTTCGAATCCCGCGACGGGTAAATGTTTGTGTGATGAATATAAACATTTAGTTATTCCTGAGTCATGGATGTATATATAAATATTTATGTATGTTTATCCGTTATCTAGTATCCATAGTACAAGCTTTGCTCAGTTTGGGACTAGATGAGTGTGGTGTAAGTGTCTGAAATATTTATTTATTTATTTTACTATGGCCCGTACACCTGCAGTAAGGCTAAGTTGGTCTAGGTCTGATATTGGTTCTGTAGGAACAAACACAAATTTCAAGTCCAAAATTTATTGCCGTCTCGGGTTCGTGGACGAGAATAGAGAACTTCCTCCCAATTATATATCTACGACAAGGTCTACGATACGCCAATTTATAATAACCACTCGTTGCTGCGTCGCATTCGCTATTCATTTTCGATTAGCGAACTCTGGAGCGGTCAGTCCTTGGATTGGTGGTCAGTACATTTTCTTACGTGTGTTTCCGTGGAGACAGCCGCTAAGCGAAGTCGGCGGTATATAAGCGTGGTTTGACACTAACAGTCGGGTGGCCACTAATTTGGATCCTTCAAGACCATGTATCCGCACCAGGATCTGCGTTTTTTTTTTATCCACAACGGGTTAGCTCTTGACCTCAATCACACCTGATGTTAAGTGAAGATGAGGCCGAAGGTGGTAGCGTACTGACCCGGAAACCCCATCTTATTTGGGGGACTGGCTATCTTATCTTATCTTATCCTTATCGTGATGAGGTGTGACATCTCCTAGTAAGATGAGGCCGCTCCCCAACAGTGGGGACGTAATAGACTGTTACTATAATGCCCGTTTGATGCAACGAAGATCTATAACTACTTATAACAAATGATAGCCATTTCGCCAGACAATTAAAAATTTATTGTTATTACGTTATAAATGTTTAAAAAAAACGCCCACTAATATTATAAATGCGAAAGTTTGTGTGTGTGGATGTGTGTATGTTTGTTACCTCTTCACGCTTAAACGACTGGACAGATTTGGATGAAAATTGGTTGGTAGACGGTTTTTCGGGTGTATGTATATACATTTCTACGGGTCTGTTACCTCCTGTAGCCTAAAGTGCTTGACCGATTTCGAAGTGCATGGTGTCGTTAGCTTCGTTTTGATCTCTGGAGTGTCGAGGAATATAATTTTGCGTTAAAAAATACAACATGGCGCCCGCAAAATATACACTAAAATGTCGGGCTTTTTGGTTTTAAACCTTAGATTGTTTTAACCAAACTTCAAGCATTTATTTCAACGTAAAATACGTGATACCCTAAATGATTATTGACAATAACTATGTGAATTATGAAAAAAGTAATATATTATTTTTTTTGATCGAATTCGAATATAGTTCATTTTAGAAAGTTGTTCGTAATCAAGAGTGGTGTCACCAGTTATTGAGAATTACACGAATTCAAATTCACCCTGTATATATTAGAATATTATACTAATGTTCACCTAGATGTATGTAGAAAAAAAATAAAGAAAAAAACAAGCCCGTAACGTAGAAATTCTGTTTGAGCAATGTTGAAAGTACATCATCATCATCAATAGCCCGTAAACATCCCACTGCAGGGATATAGGCGTTCCCTCGTATATGAGGGAGTATGGGCCATAGCCGACCACGCTGGGGGACTTCACATGCCTTTGAATTTTTATTTCTCAGACATGCAGGTTTCCTCACGATGTTTTCCTTCACCGTTTAATAGCAGTCGGATAAACGCACATAAGTAATTCAATTAAATTTAAAAACTCATTGGTACATTGGCCTGCCTGGGTATCGAACCCGGATCTCCTAAATAGGACCTAACCAATGAGCCACTGACGAATGTACATAGGCACGGATCAAAAAGACCCTCCATTGAGCATCTATAGTTTCTTCTCAGAGTTTCCTTTGATCTTTCGTTCCGGTCGGTTTTCCCATAATATGACAAACATTACTTTCCGTTATATTAGGTGACGGGAAATTTCACTTACCTATATAGAGCCTATCTCTATGTAGAGATATAATTTTAGCTTGATCTCGGTATTTTAATAACTTAATTGGTTAGTTACGATGACAAAAAAAAATACAATTCGTATAATCATCGTTTTGATTTACATCTTCAACTTCCACTTTTTATTTTATGGCATTCGGTCGGTTATATTGCGATCGACCATTACTGCCAGAGTCCGTTTGTATGCTGGCTAAAACGCTGAATGAGGTTGACCAGTATGAAGTCTGTATCAAACTATAGGTCTAGATTTGGAGACGATCTCATATCGAGTCAAAAACAAAAAGAAATTAAAGAAAGATACCTATATTTATCTTTGCTGACCAGTGACCAGTGTTCGATCATCTGCAACTTCTATATATGTATAAAAACTTTTTAACAAAAAATACAACCGACTTCACTGAAGTGAATCTCAATCAGTAATTTTCTGTGTTCACTGTCGTAATTATTATTATTTCTACTAAGTGGTGAAAAAATATCTTTCGAAGTCGGTGTTAGGTACTGTTGAAAGTAGGTAAATCAGTCTAGGTACACAATCACTGTTACACATTGGCGCCGATTTCGAAAAATAACTGATTGAGAGATACGGAAGTTTCAATAAAATTATTTTTTATTTTGTAGGTAGGTAGCTGATTCAGTCAAGTCGTTCGTATTTTTTTTATTTTTATTTTTTTTGTATTTGAGCGTGTTTGCCAATCTTTCTAATCATTTTTGTGCGACGGCGCCCTTCTACTTCATACAGGAATATTAGAAATTTAGGGTATAGCAGCTCGATCTGATGATCTTCGATTTGTCATATTTATTGTAATAAAACCGATCTTTTCTACCCTTTTTCCGCACAAAGCTAAACTGCATCAACTCGTTCAATTTCTGTGGGCAAAAACTAGACAATCGTCTAAATATGGCAAGCTATTCTGCTGTTAACCATGATTACAAAAAACTACTGAACCGATTCTCCTTCCATTTCCACAAAGAATGAGGCGTATGAACCACCCAAGCTCGGAGATATTGGTGTAGGTACGTACATTAAAATTCTATATTAAGGACCACACAGACCAACATTCTTGATTTTCGGTGGGCGGCGGTGGTGCATAAGTAGTGGTTTCTTTAGTCATTGGTTTAATCTCAAACGAAGGAAATTAGTACAGTGACAGCAGTGGTGTGACCCGATCGGCAAGTGATTAGTCCAATTTGCCTTTCAAGTAGATAAGTGTAAACTAGGCACTCGACATTGTACTAAGCACCATCTCTGTGAAAATGGGGCATAATGGATGTATACTAAAGATCAATGCAATGAGAAATAAAAGGAGATTAGAATACAAAAAGAAAGAAAACAAAATAGGTGGTCACATATGTTTTGCAGCCTTTGCCTGTCCAAAGTTTTAAAATTTCACAAAAATTCCCCACGGTACAAAAACGCTTCATTTCATTCATTCACTCATTCATTCGTGTCTAGTGGGGTTTGGATATTTGGCTTGTCTATATCAGGGTTGCCAGATAATGTCATTTGTCGCCTTTCAGGCTTCTTCAAATCTCGATTGGCGACTAAAATAATCAATCGCGCGGCGGCGGCTGGCGGGCGGCGCGACGGCGCGGCGAGACACGTTGGTCAATCTCAGATATAATTTTAACGTAAAAAACGGTAATATCAAATGACCGGAGGTAAAAAGTCAGTTGCAATTATTTTCGGGAACTGTGTGTGTGAGGTTCAACGAAGTTGTTCCATGTTTTCGAAAGTTGTTTTGAAAATCTAAATATTTTTTTTTATTCACTGTAGCCCGAGCAAAATGTGTAATCATTATACATAATAATTTTCCATGATATAACGAATGAGTTTTTTTTACCGTAAGGAAAAAATAGGGCATATTAGGTAAGTGAAATCGAAGTTATTGGCATAGGTACCTAGTTTAATTTTTTTCTTTAAAACGCACGTGCCGGCCGGAGGTTGATATGCGACTGGTGTGATTCTTAGGGTTGCGAAAATTTGGAACTCATATTTTCTCCAAGTTTTCTTTATTTATTTAATTTAATGATGTAATTATGTCAAATGGACTACAAAGGATTTATTATATGACAGTTTGACAAAAAATAATTAAACTACCTATGTCAAAACCTGCTATTTCAGTTACCTAATATGCCCTATTTTTTTCCTTACGATAAAAACTCACCAGTATATAATGTATATCAATGTAAATGTAAATATCTTTATTGCACTCGAAATACAAACAGACAACAGTCAGAAAATACATTATACATAATTATATACAATACATAATTAAATACATTATACAAATTAATGCTTTATTCCAAGATGGTTTTGAAAAAAAATTGAACTACCTATGCCAATACCTTCTATTTCATTTACCTAATATGTTGATAAAGGCTAGTATATATGTTATTATATACTAGCCTATCAGCTTAATAATGTTACTTTAAGAACATTTTTAAGAAAATTCCAGGTCGCGCTTTCGTTGACCAGACTCTAGGGCCCGTATTAATATGATTAATAAACCGTTCTCAAGATTGAGATGACATTAAGTTGATGCTTGAGAAGCAAGAATGCATGTTAAAACAGTATAAAAAAAAACAGTATCGAGACTGAGAGGCGACCTCAATCTCAAGAACGATTTATTAATTCGGGCGCCTAGGTGCGTTGGCATAAAAATTTTGGGGCACTGTATTAGATATTTTTGGCTACTAGGGTCGGCCCGGAGCGGGCAACACTCACCTACCTACCTGCGTCAGTCAATCTGCGTCATTCCCGTCGTGTTGTGTCCGTTTGTGGTTCGTTTGTTAGATAAATAATTTTGAGTTTCAAGTTACATTGTCGTAATGTAATAATTATTTTGAACAGTTTGTCGTTTTAACTATTTACAAGATGCCTTATTAAACTTTAGTGAATGTTTTAATGTGATAGTTAACGGTGTTGTAATATTGGTGCCTTGAAAAGTTTTGATGAAATTCAAAGTTTGTGAAGTGCTTTTTCGTACGAAATACTTTTTGGAATGAAATATGTGTAGGTACTTGGATTAACTAATGCTAATTACATTCAGGTTAGTATTCCATTTATTACTATAGAGCTCATTTCTTATTTTTTGATTATTAGTATTACTTGGAAACAGGTAGTTATCACATTGGAATGTTGTCATTGTTGTTGGTTTACCTGGTTGTGTGACCCCTTCCAACCGTGGAATCAAGATTGCAAAAAGTATTTATATACTTGAATTTAAGAGAAAAAGGTGAATTTATTATAATATTGAGCAGAAGTAAAATTATGTTCCTATATTGTACATGGATTATTAGCATTTTAACCTCTGAAGACTTATAAAAGTCAAAAATTATGGTAATTGGGTCAGAGGGCCTTTAAGGGGGCAAAGATAAACTACATGCATTGTGGAAGATCTGCTGAAATTTGCTCCTTGCATTACTTCTAAAACATGTTATATTTTATTAAATCTTTGTTTTGCTCTTTTATCTATCTTTATCTTTGGTCGCGGTGTAGCCTTCGGGGCGGATTTATCTTTCTCCATTTATATATATATCTAAGGCAATCACGATACAATGTCGCATGTTGTAATTTTAGTCTTTCACTCAGTATCGGCTATTTGCATTTTATATTTGTTATATAGTTTAAATCCTTTAACATTTTCACGGACTCTGAACCAGATACATTTACACATTTTTATTGTAATTATGTCTATAGATGTTCAGTGTCTGTCAATGTGTTAAGACCAGTGGGAATATCTTGAATTGTAGTCTCTATGTACAGTTGACCACAAGTCAAGCGTAACACTGCCAGTAAAAGCTGAGCTCCCGTACGTTAGTGCGATTGTACAACGAGTGGATTATCCAAAGGTTGAATTGTTACGTCTGATGTGCGATTTACTGAACATAGTTTATACCCTTAGAGGGTAAATATAATATTTTTGTCAAACAACTACAGGTCATTGTTACAAAGGTACAGGTTACTGAGAATATAAAGGACTCTTTCCACCAATTCTTATAAACTAAATAAGAACATGATTAAAAATGTGATTGCACAATTTTAATGGAATTTTAAAATTTTCTGACACATGAATTAGAATTGGCGTTTCTTTACATTGTAGATAACGAAGGGTTTTATGGTTTATTTGTGAAATAGAATAACTGGAACAGGCTGGATTGACATAATCATAACTCTATGATTATGTCAATCCAGCATGTTCCAGTTATTCTCTTTCACAAATAGGTTGGCGTAGTAGGATGTGGTCCAGGATAGCTTATGAAAAAGAAGAATGGAGATGATTGGGGGAGACCTTTGTCAGGAGGCACACATAGTAACAATGTTATTTCTATACAGTTACCATAGGTTAAGAAAACGAAAAATCCATGACTGTTAAAATGCAATAATTAAAATACAGTGAAGTTGGTGTATTACATTATGAAATTGGCCCTTGGGCTGAACACTTCGGCATAGGCCCTGATAGCATGATTCAGATTATTGTAGTAAATACACCAACTTCACTGTTACAACCATTGTTACAAGTCATAATGAGTTTATACTAACTGCAAGTATAAGTAATATGATAACAGATCTTTTTGGAACAATTAGTTAACAATTAGTGAAGATGAAAAGATTAAGGAGTATTTGTATTGTTTCCATCTCATGATGTGTATCAATGGTGTTGTGGCCGCTGAAGTACCTGCATCAGATGTATGGTGGAGGCATCAGCCTTTTCCTGTGATGTACACACAGGCATCTAATTCTGCTACCTATGAATTTCAGTGACATTTCAAATTTAGTTTTGGGCATCTCTCCCATACATAGAACTGAAGAAGTAATTATGAATGAATGAATGTTTTATTTCAAAAAAATAATGAAAAGTTTCAGTTAAATTACTAGGATACTTATAAAAACTTAGGTACTTGGGCTCTGAACATTGAACTAATGTATTTCGATTGATTATTTAATATTTTCTTGTACTCTATCTTCATTTTTATGATACATGAAACCATATGCATGATATTCATATCATAGAAATCAGATTCCTAATACAGTAGTGTGGAGGGAATATACATTATAAAATAATGAAGATATCAAATGGTACTTAAACAAAGCATTCTTTTTAGCCGACATCAAAAAGGCGGTGGAGTTGACAGCCACATGTGGCAGCCAATTTGCATGATTCATTTTGATGGGACTGCCATACAAAAATTGTAAAAGTCCCTGTAAAAACTTTAGATTTAAAAAAAAAAAAAAAATGATTCATTTTGTAAATAGCCTTATAGGTACTCTTAAATTGATCTCACTGTAATTTCTTGAAAATCGGTTCAGTCAGATCAGTTAGAATATCAATACCTATTTGATGGAATTGTTCTCCCAGAAGGAGACTAGGTGCGTTTGGGTTTGTATAGAAAGAGTTTAGATAAGATCGGTGTGATTACCAATAAATATAATAAGCCGAAGTTCATCACGTTGAGCTGGTATACTCCAACTGTCCATTTAAACCAGAAAAATCACCATTGCACAAGCCATGCCTAGGGAATCTCCCTACGCATCTCCCGCACGCTTCTTGACTGTTGTTACGGAGTGTGGACTTCGCGACAAGTACCAACCATATAACCTATATTAGGTTGAATGTAATATACTAGTAGGTATTATCGAATAACTACGTAAATGGAATGATCGGTTTATCTAGTTACATTTATGGACATTCAAAATTATTTTTCTGCAATTTTCTTACATCCTATGTTCACTGTCGTAATTACATTATTTCTTTAAAAGAAAAAGGTTTGTATTTGATAATATGCTAATTGAAGCACCGATAATTGGCAAAAGAACGTACTTCATTAAGGTTCCCTTCTCTATCTCCAACATGCATCGTCAGATGTCCCCAAAAAAAAAATCATCAAAATCCAGTAACAATTAACGGAGGCATTGTGTAACAAATAGTTATACAAAAAGAAATACAGTCAAATTCAGAACCTTCACCTTGTTTGAATCAATAAAAATGCGAATTTACCAGCATTTTTTATAGTACCAATCGATAGCATCTATAATAAGGTCATTCTCGTCAGTCAACATTGTATAAAAAAAATAAGGAATAATGCAGTCTTTGAACATGGTTTCCTTGAAGTAAAAGCCATCCTCAGTACCTATTTACTTTTCTTCTACAGACTGCCCTTTATTCCACCCAGTATTGTAATGGGTATTCAAGTAACTTTTTATTAAGAGGTTGGTGTCCATGGCAACTTTGCAACTTCTTAAATAAACCTAAGGTAACCTGGAAGAGATCGCTTTTAGCGCGAAATTGTACTGTACTCTTGTTTATTTTTCCTTGTGTTATGTTTATTATTGTTGTGCAATAAAGAATATTCTGTTTGTATCTAAATGAAAATGTAGTAGGTATTCAATAATCTATGTCTGGGGATCTAATCTCTAACGAAAATAGCTTCGGACGGCCGTAACTTCGGATTTTTTCTTTCTTCTTCTTCTTTCCTTTATTTGCATAACTTCAGACGTTCCATACTAACAATTGCCCAAGTATACATACAACAAAAGTAAAATAATGACGATCGGTTTATAATTGACACAACAAACTGCAACAGAAAAAGTCCGAAGTTACGGCCGTCCGAAGCTATTTTCGTTAGATAGTAGACCCCTGACTTGATGTCACTCCTTGAAATGTTCGATAAATTAATTTTTGAAAATGCGACGTATTAAAGATATTGCGACACGGTCGCAAATTGGTAATCAGTGAACACAATAAAAAAAAAGAAGTACAATTATCATAACTACAGGTTTATTATGTCATTTTTTAAATTAACGTAGGTTTTTCGAGAAAGGTGGATAATAGACAGAAATTGCGAAGTTGTTAGCACGTACCGCGGCGTTGCCGTCCAGTAAATATTATAAAAGCTTCTAGAGACCAACAATCACGCGAATAAAAATATCGGGAAAAATTCAAGATCACTTATTGATCACTTTCTACGAAAATTTTGTTAATCTATGTAAATATATAAATAAAATAAAAATAAAAACAAGATAATTTGACAAACATTGTGTTTTAGGTAGCAACTTAATTTTCATTAAAGTAATAAAAAAATCCTCTTATGTTGATGAGTGTTTCACACGCACTACTTAAGTTCTGACACAATGAAAGACTCAATTATGTAAATAATATGCTTTAAATATAGTATCCATAGTAGAAGCCTTGCTTAGTTTGGGATTAGATGATGAAGTTACACACATCCACCAATCCGCAATGGGCCCGCGTGGTGGATTATGGCCCATACGCTATCCCAGTGAGAGGAGGCTGTGCCCCAACAGTGGGGACGTGTAAGGCTGTTCGTGAATTTATCCCTTCCGAAGGAAATTTTTCTGCTGAGATAAAAAGTATCCTATTATTTAGAATTTTAATGAACGCATTTCGCTGCAGCTTTGGACATCCACTCACAAGGTGACGGACGACCTGATGGAGGTCGCGGAAGTCGTTGGATGCAGGCCCTCGCTGTGGAAATCTATGGAGGAGGCTTATGTTCAGCAGTGAACGTACATGATATATATTCAGCATTCACTTCCAATCCATTAATATTATTGGATTACTTCGATGTGGCATCTACATAGTTTTATATCTTGCTTTAGTAAGGGTACATTTATCCATTTTCTTAGTAGTTAATTCCGTCGCGACGTTAGACTAATTCTACGCGAAAGGAGCCGCGTGTTCGCGGTATTTTAATAATAATATAATATTTCAAATGAAGTAGAAATTTAATAGCTCAAGATCAGCCGGTTAGTTGCGACTTGCCAGTCGCTAGGGGCGATCCGAGATCAAGTCGCTTTAACGGTATAACGTTCAGCAAGTATATTATAGAATAAACTGCCTTTGGCAGATGTAACATTATGTTTCACGAAAAGGTCAGTCGTACTCATTAGTACGTGAGTTTCAGATCATTATGTATAATTAGGTCACAGACATGACTATTGCAGGTAGGTACCTATATTGCAAGTCGCAACGCACCCCCAAAATACCGTCTATACATTGTTGGGTTATTAAAATAGGAAATAAAATGTGAAGAAAGCGCTCAGAATTTATAAATTGCGTAGTAATATCTGTTGTATGAAGTTGGAAATAGATCCAGCAGCGTTAGGCATATCACAATCACATCACCGTTGAATGTCGTAGTATATTCGGGGAATTGCCATTGCGCAGGTTCTATAGGTACCTATCAATCAATCACTTGCTTTTACTTTTTTAATTTCTTGACGGTAAAATTACCTACTTACAAAATTTTGCACAAATTGCAATGAAAATCGACCCTACATAGATGTACCCAGCCGTGTAGGTATTTCGACTGTTCTGATGAACTATGAAATCATAGAACTATACAGAAGTGTAGTAATCCGAAGTTGTGTTGGCAAGCCAAATGGCTCGTATATAGAAGTTATAATATTTGAGGAAGAATGATTGGCAAGCGGCGACCACTAAGCGGACCCTCAGAGACCGCGAAAAACCAAACTGATCACCACACTTGGTGTGGCAGGCCTTTGTTATAGGCCTTTGATAGGTAGTTTGCGCTGATGAAAATGTTGTGGTGATGACAAAGGGTAAGTAAGCGACTCTTTAACCAAGAATTGGAAACTTTTCTGCGGCATCGTAGCTGAAGAACAGACAGACTTCATGATATTCAACATAATAGTTTGAGTTGGAATTCGTTAATCTGTGATTTGGGGTCGAATATAACATATATTGGAAGCTTGTTCTATGTCGGAGATATGTTGCTCAACAATATATCTCCAATTCCATTACGTCCAATCACCCACTGAGACGGGCGGCGCTTACATCCTGTTATACTAGTATAGACTTATAATATTGTGTGTGACAGCGAACGAGGAGACGAGTAATTTTACCCATCCTATTTGAATTGTCTCCAAATGCTCGTTCCGGTTGTGGAGCCGTTGCGATCGCTGCGTCTGCACTTGACGCGACGTACCTTTGCGGAGTTGTCGCTCCGCTGAGCCTCACCTCTGTCGCAGTTGTTTCTCCTATATCATTACATGACTATAGTTTGGCTAACAAGAAGACACAGCTTTCTCCGTGGTACTTTGATAGTACTTAACAGCGATTATTAGGTATTTGCTTTTGGACAGTTGTGTCGATTCGGTTGCACACGAACTAAACTAAAACCAGATTTAGACTGGTGCTGTCACGTTATATTGTTCCAGAGAGAAAAAGACAGTTCCACTTTAAAATTAGTTTTAGTTTAGTTTGCGTACAACCGAATCGACACCAGTGAACCCGTTATCGTAACCGCAACCACGGGGATCACTAAAGCTAATTAAAATCATATTATAATTCAATTTGGAAATATATATTTCATACAAAGCTAAAAGGAATAAGTCTTTAAAATTGACATATTATCCATTTGGAAATTAAAAGTCCGACACAATAAAGGTTCGTCGGTCTCGCAATCGTGACACGTGCCGCCTCGGAACACATTTGCCGTACACTCGAGTGCCGGGTCGACTTGAATCACTCACTACACCAGTACGAGTTCTACATTCTAATTAGTCCTCTATGGGGTTTACGCGGTCTCACGTAGTCCCATAACTATGGAACTTACACCATACCTTACCTTATAGGAATAGAGTGCAAATATGAATGTTTGCTGCGCTGTATTTGTTAGTTAACACACGTTTTGTATTGAATGCTTCGGCATTGAAACGAAAAAACGATAAGCGTCGTAGCAAAGGAAATGATCGAATACCGTCTATGATAAAGTTATTAATAACAAATAGCGGCGCAATTTCTTTCTACGCTTCAATAGTGTAGTTGAACTGATCAAATTGGCAACAAATAACCAATCTGGTGCCCCCGGTCGTTGCCTTAGTGAGTCACAGATGCATGCCGTGACTCAATACTAGTGATTGCGACCAGTTTCAGGTATCAATTTTTATGGTATTAGCTTATTTGGTGTGTCCAAAAGTCAAGAGCTGTGACGTAAGTACCTTACGTACAAACTAACGTATGATTTTGTACCTATTGTACAATTGCAAAGGAAACTGCCGAGGAAGGGTTTTAACCTGTTGAACTTTCCACACTGTTTAAGGTCGTATTTATATCTGCAATAAATCGTATACGAGAAATGTCCAATAGTCTGACTGATAGCAAATTTGAGTGTAAATTGCGTAGCATTAGTATGATTGAACTGCAGTTTACACTTGCAATTGCTATCGGTCATTATGTTGGATATTTTGCAGAGATGATTTATTGCCTGTATAAACGTAAGGCAGATAAAGTGAATTCAGGTGCAATACAATGTTTTTGGGATCACTATATTTTTATAGTAATGTTTGGGGTTAACATCAGGATGTTCTTTCATGTCATCAGCCTATAAAAGTGCCCTATCACGCGGGTTCAGTGTAAAATTGTACATGCCATCACCCTTGGTTTTTGGGCTGATTCTTGAGAGATGTACTTACTACGAGTACATGCTCTTTCGATATGATCACTATTTTATAAAATTTATTCTATTTCCTTAGTTCCTTACGCAGTTCTCCCTTTTTGTGATGTGCTTTTGCAAACATTCAGCGACCGTTGTCAAAGAAATTCCCTGGGGAAGGCCTATACGTTAGATCCTGTCTCCGATCTCGATACTCGATCGTGTCGCTTCAGTTTTAAAAAACCCCCCATTTCGGACCCCATTATCAATAAAAATAACAATATTTCATAATCATTGGACTCTGATGGGGTGTGGGAAAGCAAGTTCTATAAATGTGCCTTGGGTCAAGTCGATAGCTTACATAGTTCCTGCGACCGACGGATAGACACGCGTTGAATACGCGCTAGGCTCAACAGCGGTACCTGCACCGCACATCTCGCTGCATAATTTAACCGTGAAGATTTAGAGTAGTCTTACCTTCATTTTGTAAATCTGGATGATATTATCAATGAGAGTAACTCTGGCGTTTTATAAATTTTCAATTTATAGTTATGTTTGTGTTTATGTCTACTTGTACTTATTATCGACGTATAATCTCGGGCATGTAATTAATCGCAGGTTTCTTAATTGAAAAATCGTGGAATTAAGTGCGTCATGTCAAAAATAATGATCTTTTTACATAAGTATATATTCTTGCATAGTCATATATTAACATGAGGTCACGTTTACAATTTCAGCCAACAATTGTGGCGATAATTACACTGGCGGATGACCCAGTTCTGCAAACAGAACGTGCCATATTAGTCTATTCACTGATGAAAATGTGAATTTGTTTCAGATAGCATGGCGTAGATCTACCACACTGGCTTCTATCGGAAACACACATCGACATTGACGACTGGATTCATTGTTCTAACGTAAGTTTTGAAAATTTGTGAAACATTAAGACGCTGCTGTAAATTGGCGTCCGTCTTAATTAAGAAGGCTTGCGTTCTCAGTGTTAATAGCCATATAAACAGTAGGCGGCAGTGGGTCAGAGCGGTGGTCGTTGTCCTGAATTTTTAAGCATCCCATTAAAACCCTGCCTGTACCTCGGTGCCTCCGTTTCTGTGCGCTTTTCACTCGTTGATTGCGTCTTTTTACTTTCTCACGGCGGTTTCACAAGGGGCCGCTCTATCAACGCAGCGCTTGCGGCGAAGCCTTCAAGATTTCAAACCTGTGTGTTGGCTCTACAAGTACTTACTATAGACGAGCTTATAAAGAGTTTCCTTACGACTATACATGCCCGCTAATAAATGACTTTATAATTAACAGCTATATGACTTTACGGTTTCTGTATCTTTCACGTAAGACATTCCGCACGCATGTGGGTCAGAAATGCAAGCCTGTTTTCTAAAGTTTAAAAACACGTGGCGCCGACTTTCACGTGTTTGCTGGTAAATGGCACTTATCTATAACCAGTTTTTTAAGTACAACTTTAACGACACGGGTCCGGTGCTTTCGTTTGTCTCTGCGAAACTCAATGGTTTGTGCGGATCGTGTTCCTAGCCGCAAGGGTGGCGAGCCACGCCGGAAGGTAGCCGACCGGCCTGTTCAACGCGATGTTCACCATGATACTCTATTCCTCTCTCTTATTACTCGTACTATTTTATTTGTTTTTTTTTTTTAAACTTTATTAACTGCTACCATGGCTCAATATTATAATCAACGTGCTAATAAAATTGAGAATGCCCCCGTTCGATTTCCAGTTTTCGGTTTTTTATATGTTTGGCTAGCTATCACCATTTTATCTAAGTCCGCCGCTATGCAGCGGGTTAGTAATACTTAATTGCATTGTTGTGTTTCGGCTGTTTGTGATAAGATAGCCAGTCCCCTAAATAAGTTGGGTGTTCTGGGTGAGTGCGCTTCCACCTTTAGCCTCATCATCATTTAACGTTAGGTGTGAATAAGGCCAAGCGCTGTCCATAAAGAACTTTAGTTTTAAAAATATTTCGTGTAATGTTTACTAAATTAAGAAGGTACATAAGGCCTATCCACAGATAATATGAGATAGCCACCTGAAGCATCGGCCCTCGTATAGGTTTATATTGAAGGATAATTGAAATATTCTTGCATGAATCAGTGTTATCCACGGATTGTTAATTACATATTGATACGGTGTGTGGGGGGCACAATGGTGGTGGGGTGAGCCAGTGAGGAGGGCGGCCCCTGCACCAGCATGCCTCTACATGACGCAGGCACATCAGAGCCGATTGCTCCTAATTCAATTACCGCAAGTGGAACGCCGCTCGTACTGACTGACCGCATTAGGGCGTTTATGCATTCACGTTCATTTATGTTTATAAAACATCATATTTAGGTTTAAAATTATAATAATTATATTTTTAGCATCAAAACCTAAAAAAGTTAAATAGGCCATCACGATTCAGGGTCCATTTAATGAATACCTATATACTAGACCATACATACTTACACTCCATTCGTACAATCACTTACATACATTTTAACCATTGCATACGTCACAACCTTCGTCATATCCTACCTCCACATAATCATCTGACACTAATACTACGGACTATAAAAACAACAACCTCAACCTCCGAAATACCTAAAAGAAAAAAATATCGACTTTACAACTTGCATATCACGTTTTATGTACAATTTCGAAATAAGCTGAAGTAAAACCAACTACCATAGTCTTCTTCTTGTTCCAACATTTACAAGATTAATAATAATAAATAAATTTATTTCGGATCATACAATCTTTAATTTATTAGTGAGTTAGTAACAATTTGTACATAGTATACTAGGTTAGTATTGTTAATTTAGTAAATACCTAGGGCAACATGAATTTTCAATATTAACGCCTTGAACCTATAACTAACCCAGTGTTTCTGAATGGGGCAATCCGGTCTGGCAGAAATCCTTTTCAGAATGCTGTTACCACTGTTGCGCAGACCCTGCAGCATAGAGGCGGCTTTCTTACGCATTATAGCGTGAAAGCCATCTGTACGTGCCTCCGCAAACATTTTGGCGCTGCAGCCCCATGACAGTCCCAACAGCATCCTGAAGGCATTGTTGTACTGAACACGCAGGCGTTGTAGGCTCGGCGTGTGTATGCCATGCCACCCACAGGCCACTGGAGTAAAATGACTGACAACGCTTTAAATAGGGTCACTTTGACGTCTGCAGTACATCGTGCGAATCTTCGGGCAAGCATATTGCTCCTCACAGCCAACACCCTGCTCTATGTCATCTTCGTCCCTCAGGTCGCTGGTGATAATATGACCGAGGTACTTAAACCTCTCTACAACAATTTTGGTAGCCGACTGGCTATTTAAGCTGCGCTATCTACTTCTCTAAAATCTAGAAAGAGATTCGTTTTATAATAACTACCGTTGTATAGCTTGGATTCAAAAAAATCAAAATTCAAAATATTTATTTTCATTCAAGCATAACAATCTTGTACACAATTGTGAGAGTATCCTGTTAAGTTTCGTAAAACTTGTTTTAGGATACTCTGCAAATATTATTAGTCTTGTAAAACAGTCTTTGTCATAGTTATTCATAAAGGTCTGTTTTACAAGACTACAGTATCGTCACAGACTGCAGTAGTTCGCATCTCTAGTAACAGTAGTAGTTTGCATTGTACAAGGTACTGGTATACGCGACCGCACAACATTTAGTCGAGTAAATAAACCATTTTAAATTCTGTTCGGCCGGTCTGGCGCTACAATGCCACATACAGACAGATTTCAAACTTATAACACCCCTCTTTTTGCGTCGGGGTTAAAAATCGGTTCTAAATCGGTTCAAAAAAACTATTGGAAGGTGAAATTTGTCGTGTTGAAAACGAATTGGATACGAGCGAGTGCACAAACGCCCTTACACTCTCTACCTAACTAAACTAACTATTTACATAATACAAATATTTGCGTTGTGAAACGCGCGAGAATGAGCGAGCGTTTATGAATGGGAACGTCGAATCGTTCTTTCTGTTTGTTTTTTAGTTGTGCGTGCGGTTGCGTGTACTGCGATCGGTCCGTAACTCGGATTTATTCCATATTGTTATTGTTGAGCTTTGACTTCCGGATTTGAATTTTTTGTTTATGTTTACAGCCGGGTATAGTTTCGAACGAATCCCGTCTTCCTGAAGTAGGAACGTCGTACAGGATCCAGGTTGAAACGTATATACGAAAGTAGCTATAGACACTCCATTAAAAGCTTTTTATCCTTGTCCACTTCTACACTGATCTTTATCTAATGATTTATTATATTATAATATATGTTATATTTAGCGTATTTACATTCATATATCTTTCTGTATCTTTAATCATCATGATATATCGCTTCATATGATAGAACAAGAATGAAATGTATTATTTAAGGAGCGATGCACACAGCGGCGACGGGACGCGGTCATCGGACGCAGGCGTTGCGCGAACGCTGTGTTTAAATGTATTCGAATGAATACCAAAACACGCGGGTCCATGTACCCAAAAGGATGTAATAGAAACTGAATTTTAGCAAAGTTTTAAGTTTGAAGCCTATGTCTGTCTTTCTGTGGTATAGTAGTGCAAAAAATGGCTGATTTGAAAACGGTCTTTTATTTTCGAAATCTAATGTTTGTAAGATAGTTTTTAGTCATATTTGATGGAAATCTTTTAAGCCGTTTCAAAGATATTAAGCTTTTGACACATATTGTTTGTTTAATTAGATGACATTTGCAGTCTGTCGAGGTTTTCTAAATTTTCTATTTATAAATATAAAATATAAATATTACACCTAAAATCTAGTCCCAAAGTAAGCAAAGCTTGTATGCTAGACAGCATTACACGATTATAGTTTGACTAACAAGATGACACTGCTTTCTCCGTGGTAGTTTGATAGTACTTAACAGCAAGTATTTGCTTTTAGACAGTGAACCCGTTATCGTAACCGCAACTTCGGGGATCACGCCTCTAATAAAGCTAATTAAAATTATATTAATAAATATTTTGGATACTGACGACAATCATCTAGTCCTAAACTAAGCAAAGGTTGTACTATGGATACTAGATAACGGATAAACCCACATAAATATTTAGATAAACGTCCATGATTAGGGAATAAATGTACGCATTCATCACACAAATGTTTACGCGGGATTCGAACTCGCAACCGTTGGTTTCGCAGACCAGGTCACTATCTACTACACGTTATGGTTATTAAAATGCAATGGTCGAGCAAACGACAAGCTTCTGCGCGACGCCCACCCGATGTGCGCGTCCCGTCTCCTCTGTGTATACATTGCGCCTACTCTTTGATGATCATTATCATCGCGTGGCGTTACTTTCTCAGCTTTTTTAGATGTCTGATGTATAGGTATTGATTAACGGTAACGGAAGATTTGGGTTGCTCAATTATTAGCAGTTGCATTCCTACTGGTTGATTGTTGTATCGAATAGATAATAGGTACTTTGGATCGTATATTTTATGTTTGCAAGCGACTGGTCACGGCCGTCCGCTGTGTTGAGAGTAAACCATAGTAGTAGCATTTTCATAGAAATGTGGTCGAACCACATGTAACAAAATATTCGATATGTTCTATATTTTAGTAATACAAGTCAAGGTCTCGTTGGTGTGATGTGATTTTTTTAAATTTTATATATGTTTTGTTTTTACCGGCAATAACTTATACCGCATGAGTTTTTTTACCGTAAGGAAAAAAATAGGGCATATTAGGTAAGTGAAATAGAGCTTATTAGCACAGGTAGATTAATAATTTGTTTTTTCAAAACCATAATTGAATATGGCGTTGTGTTGTTTGACGGTCGCGTTTGTAGCCTGTTCCACATAATTACATCATTATTTTAAATAAATAAAAAAAAACTTGGAGAAAATATGAGTTCCAAATAAATTTCGCATAAATGATCGAATGTACCTCGATGATGTTTTTGAAAAAAAAAACTACATATTATGCCAATACCTTCTATTTGACTTACCTAATAGGCCCTAATTTTTTTTTCTAACGGTAAAAAAAATACATCCGGTACATTTATACTGTATGAAAACTTGATACTATTACGGACGAGCAATTGTCAGTCTTATAGCGACTGCATAGAGTCGCTACTAATTTCCACACTCCTGCTGCTAACGTAAATGAATATTGACTTGTGACAGTATGCAGAGAAGAGTCATAATCCCGCCCCGTGACGCTAGGTCCCGCTCAACACAGCTCACTCCCTAACAACATGCGAATGGCTTGCGGACTAATCTAATAGTTGACATTATCGATCCTCGCATTCCAACTGATTGGCTTACGGCTCACTTAGGAGCGAAACGCGGATTGTACATATACGCACATAACTGTACATAGATACTGCATCTAATTGTAGGTAATGGTTTGTAATTGATAACTACATCGAATAGGGCCACCCGAACGTGAGAACATTTCGTTGCGCCGGAAACAGAACTTAATATTGAAATGGGTGAATTATTTAACACTTAACCACCGGCTTGCAAAACAGATTCGGCAAACAATAGTCTGTAATGGCATCTCGCTTTGTCTGAACATCATCGATGGCGCAAGTCCGGTATTGTCTGGGGGTCTACTCTCTTTCTCCGAAACGAAACATCGCAAACGAACGAAACTTAAACGAAGTTTCGATAGTGACCCTACTCTATTTCATTTTCGGACGCGCACAAGAAGTTCGGATCTATAGACAATTTTCGTGAACGAATGGAATGAATGATATTGTATAGATCTTTTTCGAGGTCACTTAGAGCAAATTACGGTTTTTACTTTAGCTGGAAATTAATAAATTGTCTTGCGTTATTTCGAAATTATACATTTAACATATAATTTATTGAACATTTCTTGTAATATTTATGCAGAAAATATATTTATACAAATAAAATTCCATTTTCGACGATATTCTCAAAGACATTGTAAAACACCCTTTCACTGACATTGATAACCGACTAATTTGACGAGTACTATTTCGTGTAAATGATTGGTAGTAACGTAGGTCAACCAAAAATATTCGTATATGCACGTTTGAGCTTACAATTTTTTTGTGTGCATTCTTTGAAAGTTTGTTTCTCAAGTGTTTTGTTAATAAATCTAAATGTTTTTAAGAGCTTCGTTCACACTTCGTTATCGGGATTACACATTCCGTAAGAAAGTTTCAAGTCGTAGTCGCATGTAGGATCCCCAGAAGTAAGAAGTGCCTTGTTTTCTAAAAACTTTGTAAGTAAATATATCCACTTAATATTTGTATTTTCACTAGAAATATCGCCTCTTTCTTAATGATACAATTTATATTAACCCTTCTTTCAGTTTAAAATGGCTCCACATACGGGTTCAGCAACTTCGGAGCAAATCGATACACTCCTCAATTTTTTGGACGAGCATAGGGATCTCGCTCGCGGGAGATTGAGGAGTATCGAAGGAAAAGTCCAGGCAAAGAGGCTATGGGAAGAATTGTGTAATATACTGAATTCCATGGGTGGTTGCACAAAAACAGTGCAGCAGTGGCAAAAGGTACCTACTTAAGTTTTAAATTAATTAGGTAAGTAATTTAAATTTAAGTTAAAGTTTATTAAAATGAAATATTTACTTTTATAGGTATGGTTTGATAGAAAACATTTAGCCAACAAAGCCGCTGCTGAATCTCGGAGGTCGGCTTCAGCGACTGGAGGTGGTCCATCGACGGCACCCCAACTCTCCCAGTGGGAGTTAAAGGTCCTGGCCATAATGGGAGATGGGTTTGGTGAACGCCAAACTGGAGCCAGAGTGCCAGCCTTCGATGAAGTAATAATTTTTTGAATTCTCAATTATTCATCTTGTTCCTCTATATATTTATCTCAACAATATTCATTTTTATTACAAGACTTTATTTTTAACATAAAAATTTAAAATTAATTTAATCCAATTACAGAATTTCAATATTCTATTACATTAAATCCATTTTATTTTTAGACCAATGAATCAATTCCACCCACCTCCAGTCAAGCAAGCCTCTCACAGCCCTTGCATTTGGATTTGCCCGAGGAAATAGTTGAGAATGTGGAGCCCAGCCAGGAGAATAGTCAGTCTAGACAGCTGTCAGAGCCTGATAGTCAACCGGTATCACAAGAATCTTTGACTTCTAGGCGTTGTAAGTATTTGTCATTGCTCTTTCTAGTATTGTTATCATATCATATAAACATGTAGACAGAACATAATATAACTTATATTATGAGTAGATATTTGGATATAGACAAGTATGTAGATTAAACCTTAGTATGGAATAACACAACTATCTTTTATGCAGAAAAATAAATTGTTAGGATGCAGGGATTGAGTGATTGATTACGTTATTCATGGAAAATCTTGCAAGTTAGCAAATTGTATGCATTTCATGTAATTCAAAGAACATAATTCTAGAAAAACCTGTAAGTTAAATGTATGTGTGTGACTGGAGAATCAAAATGTTTTATTTATTTATGATTATAGCCTATAGTTATTTCTTATTTTTAACCGACTTCAAAAAAAGGAGGTTCTCAATTCGTCGGAATCTTTTATTTTTGATTCAGTAAAATGTATCCATTTAGATAACAATATTTGTTGAGCCCACTCAAGTGTCTATATTTTTGTTGTTGTATTTAAAAGAAAATGAAAAAAAAAATGAAAAATCTTTATTATTATGTCATTCATTAAACACTTATAATATTAAACACTATTTAAATTGGAATGTTTTTTGCAGCCTCACAATCTACACGTCCCAGAAGGAGACAATCTGCTACTGGCCTTGATGTCAGAAGTAGATTGTATCAATTTGAAGAAAGACGTGCAGAGAGAGAAACGATCAGGAATACCGAGCTCGCAGGCATCAGGGCTATCCTAGTATTGATATACGAGCTTCACAGGGACTTTATTAAGCGTTAGGAATTCAAATTTTCATTTAAGCCAAGCCATAGCTACAGGTAATCTCATACTTACTAGGTAGCCTCATTTATAAACTGTTTATTAATGTTTTTTGTTTTGTAGACTTAAGCTGTTGCAATAAAATCATTTTCATAGGAATAATCTTCCCACAGGAGGCTCATTTCCAGCAGTGAACTGGTATGGGTTGTTGGATCATGATAGATGATACAAATATATTCAGCCATTTCAGTATACTCAACTTTTTTAAAAATATTTGTTGCCTCTCTTTTTTAATATGTACTTGGTTTTCGTTAAGGCAAATAACTTTTAATTAAAAGCTATACAATAAATTTTATTCATTGTTTAAAGTTAAAATTTGTATTTGTATTGTTATCAATCCTTTTCTTTATTTTTTTAATAGTTATTTCTAGATATTAAGGTAAATAAATTTCTATATTACAAGTTATACAATGTTTTTTTATTTATTTAACGTTATTGCATATAAGAATACACATTAAACACAAAGAAAGCAGGACAAAATTAAAAACTAGCTGTTGCCCGCGACTTCGTTCGCGTGGAACATTTCATCAAAATCGGTTCAGCAAAAAATTTAACCTGGATTAACCTATGTTAATCCAGGTTAAATTTATTAGGTCCTGGTTATCCAGGACCTAATCTGTCTACTAACCAAATTTCATCCTTTAGTCATCAAGAGGTAACAAACATACACACAAATATTCGCTAATTGTTATTATTTCTAATTTAGTTGGGACATACAAAAGGCGAGCTAATCTTTGTAAGTAATCTCAAAGGAGACAATTGAGGAATAGCTTACAAGTAGACAGAGAGTACACTTACAAAAACGGAAGAATAATTTAACACTATATGACTAATATTATGTACTTAACAAATTTATAAACAAACAAACAACTGATAAATTAAAAAATAACAAATGTGGACTACAAACCCATAATATTTTATTCTTATTGAAATCCATACAGAACTCTTTTTAAACATCAAAATGAAGGTACCAGCAAGGTCTAGCACAACCCGCTAATGTAATCCGTAATAGCATGAGAAGAACGGCGAGAAGCTCAGTCTTACCATCACTTTGAAAGACGTTACAGCTGATGGAAAAAACAGCATGAGAAGCTCTCGGCAATTTTTAATTATTATCTCCTAAAACAAAGTAAAAAAAATAGTAAATTTGTATTTAGTCTACTTACAGGACATTTAATTACTTGAGACCTTTGTCTTACCTATTCCTTTCCAACATTTGCACTAACACAGCTCTTGCTCTTCGGCCGGCCTGTAAAGCTGAAACTGAAGAAGCAGCTGATTCAAAAGAAACCTGCCTGCTTCTTTCAGCTTGAAGCTCATCTTCTGTTAACTCGGGAACTTCAATACCAGCCCTTATACATAAATTATGTAGTACACAGCAGGCAATTATAATTTTACCTGCTGTTTCAGGAGAGTAATGCAGTTCCCGAGCTGCCAAGAGACATCTCCATCGACCTTTTAATATCCCAAACGTGCGCTCTATGGTGGACCGTACACGTTTTTGGAGAAGGTTATATCTTCCTTCAGGAGAGTTCTCAACAGCATTATCTATTGGTGTCATCATATGCTCTCTTAGAGCATAACCAGAATCACCTAAAAATTTAGAATCTAAAATTATTTATATGAATTACATTATGTATATATATTATGTATATAAACAATAAATGTAAACTTGCCTAATAGATAAACTGTTTCATTCTGGAGACCCTCCATGTGGCTTCTTATATCACACTCTCTCCAAATGTAAGCATCATGGGTCGCTCCACCATATGTAGCATCCACATTTGTAATATAGCAATCACTGTCGCATATCTGGAAAAGAATGCCATTTAATATAGCCATACATAAAAAGTACTACAAACTTAAAGATTAATGAGAATAGTAGACAAAAATTGTATGTTTTTACCATCGACTCGCTGAGAAGTAGACATCACAATAAAATCATTAATATTTTGTTCTTATATACTTACAACTTGAGTGTTAATAGAATGAAAATGTTTTCGATTAAAATATCGTTCTTCGTTCTGAGTTGGTCTAACGATTGCAATGTGAGAGCAATCAATGCACCCAATTATACCAGGAAATGCATATTTCTCATAAAATCTGCAACATTAATTATATAACATTCATTCACCATACTTAACCCAATAAAAATAATAAAACTGAGATACAAGTTAGGAACTCACTGCCGCTTAATAAGATTTCTTTCACTTCTACTTTGCGGAAATTTTATGTACTTCCTTAGTATATGAGGTGCATTGAGGGCATTTGTGACCTCATGCAAACAACGAGAAACAGTCTGTTGTGCCATGGGCCCGTCCATGTTTTGCCCCACAGACCCTTGGTAACTGCCTCGGGCATAAAAATTCAAGGCAGTGAGGATCTGAAAATCGTTAACATGATTAGGATTAGAGCTATGAAATCCAAATTTTTATTGAAGAAAATCATAATAAAAAATTTACATCTACCTTGACTGTGGGCTCGATTCCATGACTTCTTGCCTTTGGAGGTAATAAGCTCACTATTTCCTGGCACAATTCTTCAAACAATTGCCGAGTAAGCCTGTAATTTCCTACAAACTCTAAGTCGGGAATCGTATTTATGTTTAATTGATTGCGCAGGCGGCGCCGGTTCCTTCTGCGCTCTAAGCGTTCTGCACGCAGAGCTTCCTCAATTAATAGCATTCTTGAAGCCATTTTAAAGAATTAAACTATAAAAATCAACGCTTACGAAAATTAAAAGGTAACACTTTTGATTTCGTCAATTTGAGGTTAAAATTCCGAACAATCATCTGTCAAATTCAAATTTTCGTTCGGAGCTTTCGTGAATTAGAGTAGGTTTAGAAAATCTAAATGTCAAACCAATTTCGTTCGAACGAAATTTCGGACCGAATGGAACCGTGGTAGGAAACGCGCGAAGTTTCGATCGAAATTTCGTTTTTCGTTGAATTAGAGTAGACCCCCTGAGATTATCTTTTTAATCCATGCAATTTGCTAGCGTTTTCGACTGTTACAATATTATATGGTTACACTACGCGCCTTAAATTCGTATCGTAACCACTCCACTGGTGAGATCGATGACGTGATTCGCAATTCAAATATATAGGTATGCTACAGACGCAGTTCTGGTAAAAACAGATATTCTTAAAAATAAACTAGATAGTGTGGTAGTAATTCAAATTTATTTATTCGTAACCATTTATTTTATAAATGCAATTTTTTTTGTCAGTTTAGAACACCTATTAAGTAATTTATAACCTGTGCCAGGGATCCTCGCTGAACAGTCGAAAGTTGTTACGTACGTACTAACTAGGTACGTATTAAGCATGCACTGTCGGCTTAAGAAATCTTCATCCACCTTCAGAATCCATTCATATTTATTTGGGGTGAAATATACATACATATCCTACATACATAACCTCACGGATCTTTATCTCAAATGAGATGGTCAGAGACATCCCAAACATTAGTGTTGTTGGTGTTCCAAACATTAAAAGTGAATCGATGAAATAACATCCACGGTTCACCTTACGAAATATACAGAAATGCACACGTGACAGAGGGTGAGCCCATCGTCGTTAAAATGTCCAAATCTATAGATGTTTTTTTTTGGTGGAAAGTCCCTTAGTCGGCAGTAGGATATTATTGGGCATTCTAGACCACCATCCGTTCAGTCGGCTACGCCCCTGCTTCGCCTCCTTCACTTCTGGTGTCCTAGAATGCCCAATAATATCGTTCGATCTATTGTGCATTCTATCCCACCATTAGTTTACGAGGTGAATGATCGTTCGCTCTCACTCTGTGCAATTCTAATTTAAAGAATTGTTGTTATATCAACGCTCCATCACAATTCCTATATAAATCACCTGTAGTTGTAAATGATCTGTCGTGGAAACATTGAACAGTTTGTTGGTCCTGAAAGGACCTTTTTATAATGTATGAACCTTAAAATAACCTTTTAATATTCATGAAGCTTATTAGTTGCAGCCATACGAGTGCGAATATCTAAATCTTCCAAGTATTTAATACATGCCGTATCAGGACACAATTTAAACAAACACCAGAAACATGATCGGAACCCGTACATTGTATAGTAACCGTGTTTGGTGATTAAGGCCTCTTGTATTTCACATATTTCACATATTTTCTCAACTTCTACATAAGTTTCTATAGACCGCTTTATGACGTCCATTTCGAATGAAATCTCTCCCAAATCTAAACCACATCGCAAATATTTAATTACTTAAATAAATAAATGAACAAATCCGGTGCTATACACACTAGATAATGGATAAAAATATATTAATGTAAATATGTAAACATCGTTAGACACTTAATGTTTGTATTTATCTGACAAATATTTGCCCCTAGCGAGAATCGAACCCGCAGTATTTTGGTTTCAAACCAGGACACTACCAGTCGGTCGTCAAAGTCTCACCCCAATAAGCCAAATCATAAGAACTATATGAATTAACCATCGTTTAAAATTTACCCCTAGCGGGAATCGAACCCGCATCGGCTCGTTTCTTAAACAGTATAGTACTCACTACGCAAGCCGTCGTTAATATCACCTTTCAATAAACCAAATCATGAGAATTAATAGGTACATATCCTTTGATTAATATTTTCTCCTGCCAGGAATTGAACCCATAACCGTTGATTAAGGGTATTGAATATACCTTAAGTACTATAGACCGTATTATTTAATACATAAATCTTGAATTGTTATACTATAATCGAAAGCAGAACCGTTTTAACAAAAGCGTGGGAAAAGAGGAAAGCCATGCACCTGACAACACTGCTGCTGTTATAATAAGTTTGCAACCTGACGCTTGCTCATGTTTCGCTATGTTGCTGGTTAAATCAAAATACGTGCATGCCTTAGCGTCAAATGTTATAATGTCTAGGTAGGTACAAAGATAGATCGCAAAGTACACCACCCATTTTTAGGGTTCCGTACCCAAAGGGTAAAACGGGACCCTATTACTAAGACTCTGTTGTATCTCATGAACAGTGATAGACAGTTGAAATTTTCACAGATGATGTATTTCTAGTGTCGCTATAACAACAAATACTAAACAAACAGAATAAATAAAGTGATTGTTTTGCTCGTTTTTGGTCGATATTGTATATGTCGATAACGGCAACAGGTAGACGCTTGAAATATTCACAAAATATTTAGTTCTATATTCACTTTAAAAATAAATAATTAAAATAAAACAAATATTTAAGGGGCTTCCCATACAACAAGCGTGATTTTTTGCCGTTTTATAGATAATGGTAGAGAACCCTTAGTGTGCGAGTCCGACTCGCACTTGGCCGGTTTTTATTATTTCTCGAGTTCGGTCTTGCGATGAAAATGAGAATGCGAGTCGCCTCACCTTTATCATTTACATATCGTATATCTTCTTAAGTCTGTAAACGTTTATAGCTTATGTTAATAAATTGAAATATTTATAAATAGCTATATATATATATATATATATATATATATATTTATAAATATTTGTAACCACCCCATTTGGGATAAGAGTCGTGAATGTATATATGTATTTGCTTGTGAATTGTACTATTGAATTAACATTAGTGAGACACCTTTTATCTAGATAATATACGAATTGACGCAAATTAAAGTTTTAATGCAGCTTGAATTATGCACAGTTGACAAAAGACCGATAAGTGGAATTGCTAGCTATAGTGTCACCTCCCGAGTTACTTGTATTTTAATGAAAATTATTTATTTCTTCACTAGCTATCAGCCGTGACTTTATCTGATTTTGAAAGTGCTGAAAATACACAAAACATGTTCGATAAAAATAATCGACCTATGATTATGATATTAAGGTATTTTGTCTGATAATTAATTATAACTCTTGATATTTGAACATATGGGCTCAGTGATTGAAATGCGGGTCCTTTGGGAGATTCGGGTTCGATTCCCCTACCTATGTGCGAATGAGTTTTTAATTGAACTTAGGTAAGTGTGTTTATCTGATTGCTCGTAAACTCTTAATTCTCTAGAAATAATCGAAGTTACTATGAAGTACCCAACTCGCACTGGATCAGCGTGGTGGACTATGGTCCATACTCTCCTCCATCCCCTTACAGTGGGATGTTTAGGAACGGATGATGATAACATATTGAAGTACTCCCGAACTAAGCAATGATACAGCAGTGTAAATTTAAGTATACACTCCGCGTAACTATCTTCGTTTGGTTTTATACGAATTAGTGATATCTCATTTGTTAAATTCGGTTAAAATGTTTTAGAATAACATACGAGTACATACAACTTGTGAAACACATTACCTTTCGTTTGACTTCGTCGTAGTTGATAATACAATCGCTTAGTCAGGTTTCATTTTACAAATACGGTGGAAACTGCAGCGCGTTGCGCGAAACAAATACACTCATATATTTATTTTCCTATAAAAATAACTGCAACTAAGCAAATCATCGTGGGACAGTTGAGGCGATCAAGTGACTCGGTACAATAGGTCGTAAGTGCTTTTACTTAGCTGTTATTAAAATTTCTTCCTGCGTAGGAATTAAGTTTGATTTGATAATGAATCAATAATGTAGTTAGGTATGTAGCAGTTTTGTATTGTTGATACCCATAAATACACAATATTTGAGTAAAATTTATTCATTCTACAATTGTTTCTGTGACGATACCTATCATCTGCAACTGTGGCACCATCTTCGCTCCAATTAAAAAAAAATGTTAGTAAGTATATTTGAATATAAAACATAATCATAAATAATTCTTGAATTATGGTCTAATATTTGATATATTTTATTTAAAATGTTATTATAATAATTTTGTTTCTATTTTCAGGTCGGACGTTGAATATAATACTTTCATCGAGTCGGACAGCTCTGACTCGCCGCCCTCACCGCCTGCGAAAGCGGTGCTGAAGAAGGCCCCGAAGAAGAAGGCACCCGCAGCGGTGAAAAGAAACGCGCCTGCCGAGCTATCAGCATCAAATAGGTAAAAATTAGACCTACACATTTCCACTCATACATATTTCAACATTGTGTGTTTATGGTTAAACTTTACTTTACAGTTCCAACAAAAAGAAGTCTTGCCGTGGTCGCGACACAACCGCCGGCGACGCTACCGAGACCTCGACTTCGACATTGACAAGGTAAGGAAAACTTACACTTTCTCTATCAAATTTAAAAAATAGCCAATGTATTTAACTCAACGGGCCACATCAGACCACTGTCCGACATCGATAGCAGGGTTTGAATTCAATCATAAAATACTGCTGCCCATTTCTATGTCTGCGGACGTAGTAAATATTCTACCTCAATCATTAGTCTGATTATAACACCTTACTTGTGATGGGTTGGTGCGCTATTCTACTCTGAGCCACCACGCGGACATATTTGATGTTTATTTACCTATATAATATTGTTTCAGTTCCGGAGGGCTATTTGGCCTGGAGCCCGAGGCGTCGAAGCCGAAGTCTTCCACGGCGAAGCAGGTACTTCAGACTTACTTAACGACCCGAGTCCCTGGCGGGAGGGTGCGCCGGGAAGCTTTTCACCAAAGCGGTGAATATTTCCTGGAAGTGCGTGTATACAACACGGAGGAGGCGACCTCTGCAGTCCCGGATCAGAGGTGGAAACACGCGGAGGTGACGTTAAAGGTCAAATTAAATAGGGGGACTCCGCAGTGGGAAAAGCTGCAAGCTTTTATGAAGCGGAGTCACGAGCTATTTAATGACTGCGAGCCCGTATTTTTTAGTGAAAAGATTTTTAAATAGGTACCTACATTATCATGAGGGTTAACCACCATTTTCAAATACATATATAATATAGGTATCTATTTAAAAACATTTTCATTTGTCACTGTGCCGCTTCTCTATTCAACTTAATTAATTAATTAATACTAGATTCATAATATTATTTAGTACCAGATAACTTACACGTTAGTAATAGCATCTACTTATAAAATGCCATTTTGTACCGTTTGTAAAATCGCCGTTGATCGTGATCATTGGGCAGGTCATTTGCGAAGCATTAACCACAAAAACAAAAATATTTCCCCTTTTAGCGAAGGTATTGAAATTATAAAGACCGCATTTCGCAACCGGATAGCTTCATATAGAATAATTGCGTCAGATTCTTTGGATTCAACTTCCGTGGAAAGGTTTTTTGACGACATACAAAACAAAACTAAAACATTAATTGATTTGTCTTTAAAGCAAAATTACTGTGTTAAGATCAATTTTGAATTTTTCGCTCTCTTTCTTTTGGTTAAAAATGATTCCCAAGAGATGAAATCATTTAACACGAAAAACTATACTATTCATCAAAATTACGATCATGATACATTAATGTGTGAAGTTAAAGATTATTTAATGAAAAAAATAAGTGAATTTCAACAGCGCGACAGTGGTTTTACATTTTTACATAATTCTCATTTAGAGGTTAACATTAATAAATACCAGCCCTTGCGCGGTTCAAGTTTCATCGAGCTGCCTGCTGCGATCAAGTCCAAAAAAGCGTGTGTAAACATAAAGAATCGTGACGATTTTTGCTTTTTATGGTCAGTAACAGCTGCTTTGTATCCGGCTAAGCGTCACCCTGACAGAGTATCATCTTATCCCAAATTCGAAGACGTGTTGAACGTGAACGATTTAAAGTTTCCAATGAGTTTTTCGGATATCGCTCGGTTTGAAGTCAACAACCCGCAGTTATGTATTTTTGTTTACGGTTTACAAGATAAAAAAATAGTTGTTGGGCCGCTTTACAAATCAGAACCATTGAACAAAAAAGTAATTCATATACTTTATCTAGAAGAAGGCGATATTTCACATTACTGTTTGATTAAAGATTTGTCACGCCTCGTTGGAAACCAAATTTCTAAACATCATAAAAAATTGCACTTTTGTGAACACTGTCTCCTATTTTTCGATTCAAATGGTCTGTTAAATTCTCATAGTTGTGGAGGTGTGGCTACCGTGTTACCGCCGAAAGGTTCTTTTATAGAGTTTGAAAATTATAACAGAAAGCAAAATATCCCTTTTGTTGTTTATGCAGACTTTGAAGCCATGCTTGAACGATACGACACATGCGAACCCGATCCTCTTAAGTCGAGCACGATAACTCAACAGCGACACGTACCAATTGCTTTTGCTTATCACATTGTTTGTACTGTAGATGAACGGTACAATCATATATCTTTATATCGAGGTAGAGATTGCGTACAAAAGTTTATTGAATCAATTTACGACGATGCAAAGAGAATTGACACAATATTAAATCAGAGTGTGTCCATGGTTTTCACAGAGTGTGACGCTCGCAACTATGAAAATGCCGAAACGTGTCACATATGCGATCGTCTTCTAGTATTAGATAAAGTGAGAGACCATTGTCACATGACTGGTAGATACCGTGGTGCAGCTCACAGCCGTTGTAATTTGCAATTTAAAGCGCCAAAGTTTTTGCCTGTATTCTTCCATAATCTCACGGGATATGATTGTCATCTTTTCATAAAAGAATTAGGTAAAGCTCCTGGACCTATCAAAGTCATACCTAAAACAAAAGAAAATTATATTTCTTTCACAAAATTTATTCCGATTACTGCGGAAAAGCACTTCCAAATACGATTTGTAGATTCTTTTAAGTTTTTAGGCACTAGTTTAGAAAAGTTAGCTTCAACAATGAAGAAGGATGATTTTAGATATTTGCGATCTTACTATCCTGATGAAAAGCTCTTCAATCTGCTTACTCGGAAGGGCGTATATCCATATGATTACATGTGCAATTGGGAACGGTATAACGACACGTGTTTACCTTCAAAAGATAGTTTTTATAATTCGCTAACCAATGATCCGATCACGGATGGTGATTACGAGCATGCTCAGGCGGTATGGTCAGAATTTTCTTTGATAAATATGGGTGAATACACCGATTTGTATCTTGAGACAGACGTTCTTTTGTTGACAGATATCTATGAAAACTATAGATTAACATGCAAACAGTATTACCAACTCGATCCTGCATTTTATCTTACTGCACCGAGTCTTTCATTTGATGCAATGCTTCTGAAAACCCGCGTTCGTTTAGAACTTATAAGCGATATAGAAATTTTCCGAATGATACAACAAGGTATTCGAGGTGGTGTGTGCATGTGTTCTAAACGGCACGCTAAAGCAAACCATAGATATTTGGAAACCTTTGACCCAACTGAACCAAGTTCTTATATTGTTTATTTAGATTGTAATAATTTGTATGGATACAGTATGTGTCACACATTACCTTATTCAAACTTTAGATTTTTAAATAACTCTGAGATAATATCTTTGGAGGCAAATATTACAAACGTTGCGGACGATGCGGAAAATGGTTTCATTCTTGAAGTAGATTTATCTTATCCTTCCAATTTACACAGCGAACATAACGATTTTCCATTCTGTCCGGATAAAATCGTGTCACCTAAAGGAAAAACTAAAAAACTAATACCTAACTTGTATGATAAATACCACTATGTAATACATTACGTACACTTAAAAAAATGTTTGGAACATGGTTTGTTGTTGAAAAAAATTCATAGAGCTGTCACGTTTAAGCAAAGCAATTTTCTGAAAAAGTACATAGATCTCAACACAGAGCTACGTCAAAAAGCTAAATCTACTTTTGAACAAGATTTTTTCAAATTGTTAAACAACAGCATATTTGGAAAAACCTTGGAAAATACAGAACAACGGGTGGATGTAAGATTGGTCAATATGTGGTCAGACACGAATAATCAGACTAAAAAATGTACTGGTGCAGAAAAGTTGATAGCTAGTCCAAATTTCCATAGTGTTTCAATACTTTCTGATGATCTAGTAGCCATACAAATGAAACGTTCGCGGATTGTGCTTGATAAGCCAATCTACATTGGATTTGCTGTACTGGAATTGTCAAAAAGTCACATGTACGATTTCCACTACTCTATAATGAAGCCATTTTATGAAAATCGGATTGAGTTATGCTATACGGATACCGATAGCTTTGTATACACTGTACAAACTGATGATTTTTACGAAGATTGTAAAGTAAATTTTTTGAAATATTTTGACACTAGCAACTACGATCCGAGCAATGAGTTTGGTTTACCTATCATAAATAAAAAGATACCTGGACTATTCAAGGATGAAATGGGTGGTAAGATTATTAAAGAATTTGTAGGACTCAGGTCAAAACTTTACTGTGTTAAGACCTTAGATAGAACGATAAAAAAGGCAAAAGGTACAAAAAGAAATGTAATTAAAGGTTTAAGTCTTTCAGACTATAAACATGTGTTGTACCATTGTGATGTTATTCGTAAAAAGAATGTACTTTTCAAAACAATAAAACATGAAATTTTTACTCAGACTGTAAATAAAATAGCCCTTTCGAGCAACGACGATAAGCGATTGTTGGAATCCAACAAAGTGTCTACAATTGCTTGGGGTCATAAAGATATTTTTGGTTGTACAGCCTAAAAGTATGATTTATGGAACTATTAGGATTTAGTTTAAATTTACTATAATATTGATATAAATAAATGTATTCAAAATATTAACGAAATTGTTATTCGGACTGTAAGTAAATAATTTCTTATGATGCATCTACACATAAGTATTATATAAATAACTGTAGCATGATATTTGAAAATGTTTTAAGTATTTAGAAGATAAACATTGCTGTATCTAACTATATTCCGAACTATTAAGATTAAATAAATGTATTCAAAATATTAATACACGAAATTGTTACTCGGACTGTGAGTGAACAAATTATTATATCGTAACACATAATATTGTATATATAACAATAGTTAACGTGCCATTTGAAAATGTTTTTAATATTTAGAAAATAAAAAATCGTATATATTCTAAACCAAGTTTCATTTAATTAATCCAAGGTATCCTGTATGTTTTGAAATGGTTATGACAAGTTTAAACATGTTGCAAATAGCTATTGCGCAATTTGTACTTGTACAAAAATGCTGGGTGCGAATGGAACAGGTGTAAACTTGCGGTGGTAAAAGCGGGAGAGCTAAGTATGTGATCTACGTGCTCGGGCGCGCAGCGCAGGGGTACGAGGTGAGGGAGCGGTTCATTGTATCACGCATACACCTCTTCCAATCGTCACTCATCATTAGTTTGTACAACGCTACAGACAATTTGCATCTTCCTGCTTTTGAAATAAATTATCACCTAATTTACAATGGTAAGTTAAATTAAATATTTCTTTTATTGTATACCTATACCAATTGTGTTATTTTCTTTCCAATAATGAAATTTCTTGTTACAGAATAACATTCGAGACGCCGATGTTACTGCTGTACCAGTTGACGCCGAACCTAGAGAGCTGTCATACTCTCCCGTGTTTCTATACGGACATCACCAAGATCTGTTGGATGGATTTTCTGAAGACTTTCCGAACGTGCAGTGCTCAACTCAAAATTCAGCACACAAAAATAGAACACAAAAGAAGACAAAACCAAGCAAAAAGGGGGCTAGCAGTTCGAACGTCACAAAGAAATCTCGTCGAGAGACTTCGTTTGTCCTCACCAGAGAACCGAGCAAAGGAATAAGGCTTATTAAGATTAAAATATTGGACTTGCAAAACTCAAGTGAAAGTGATAGTGAGAGTGAAAATGAAAAAAATATTTTATTATGTGCACATTATGTTGTAAAAGATGTGTGTGATGACGTTATGGACCAAACGGAACGTCTAGTTAGCAATATTTCAAAAAAATTGTGCAATAGCTACTACAGTTTTTAAACCATAATCCTGGTTTGTACCTTAAATTTATTATTGTAATACTTTTTATTTCAATAATTTTAAATATTTATTTTATAAGTAGTTTTAATTTAAATTTAAATTTTGTTTAAATTATTTTTAAATAAATTACTCATTTAACTAAAACAGAATAACTTTGTTTCTTTTTACTATTACTGTAGCTTTCTTGAAGAGTGTGTGTAGTTAAAAAAATAATAAAAGATTTTATTATGTAGTCACAAATCATTTATTTAAATTAAAAAGATACATGTTGTTTTCGTAAAACCATTTCCGAATACAGATTACATTTTTTAAAGCACACGCTTTTTTATGAAAACTACAATTTAGAGATTTACCTTTACAATATTTTTCATGCAATGTAAAAAAATTAGGACAACCTTTTTCTCCAATATCTACTACACTACACTTATTGCATAGTTCGTTTATCCACTTAACTTTTTCTAATCCTTTCACAAATATATTTTTGTTTTCTAAAAGTTCTTCAGCAATTCGTTTAAATTCTCTGTAATCGATAAATCCTTGATTCCAATATATACCTCTATTTCGTTCAATCCAAGAAACTTGTTTACGTTCATTATTTGATAAACTGGAATATGTATAAGGAGGTTTAATTAGAAACACCTCACTAGAATCTGCATTTGCCAAACTCAATTCCTTAATGATGAAGTCATTATTCATGTCCTTAAAACCTTGAACATCAACGAATATATCATTTGCATTCATGATATTTTCTTTACAATACTAGTCAAGGGCTTGTATTCAAAAATGCAGTCGTTTAATATCAAACAGTAGGCAGACGTTTGGTCAGGAATTAATGTATCAGTTTCTAATTCAATTCGAACATCCACGGGACCGCCTGACTTCAAGTTTTCCACTTGGCGAGAGCAATCTATCACAAATAGAGGTGCTTTAATTTTAAAATCTTCAAAGTTTAACAACGGGTCTGGACGACGTCCATGGTAAGACTGTTGAAATTTTGTATACTGTTCATATAATAAAGAATAATTATTATTATCAAAACTCAAATTGAAATTTTCATAGGGAAAATAAGTAGAATTAAGAAACACTTTAATATTTCTCAAATTACAATGATCGAATTGCGTCATATTTCTATTGACATGATTCTTACGATCAGTTTGGAGTCCTAAAATGACATATCTTGGTTTTTCTATCTGAGAGGATGTTTTTATAGACCATGTATGCTTTGAAGTTTTAGGAAGTATTGGGTACTCATATAGATCCCAGTTCCTAAAAATAAGATTTAATGAACGATCTTTTTCTAAATGACGGAGTAAGTTAACTCTTTCTCGATCGTTGACTTTAATGTGAGGTACACGCCACACAATTTTACTGATTTCAACTTTTTCAATGAATTCTTGAGGTGCGAGTTTAACCGCATTTACATTTGTATTGCTTCGAAGTAGAATAAGTTCATGTTTAGAGTTTATTATAATTTTGTTATAATCTTCTGCAAAGCCAAACATTTTGTTGAGTGGTATGGAACCTGAAAAATATCCTCCATTGTTTTTTGTCCCATCGATATTCCATCCCCAGCTTTGAGACATTTTCGAATCGCCTTCATTCATAGATAAGAGAGATTTCATAGTCGTTGTAATACCTGCATTTTTAATTTTATCAATTTCTACTCCGTTAAGTTCATAGCGAATGTCTTGAAATAAATATAAAATCGGATTATTGGTAAAATAAAACTCAGATGCTTGAGCTTTAGTTTCCCTATTAATAATCTTAACATAACCTTCTATGTATAGCGAACTAGCTGACGGTAAAACGTACAGGTCTTGTTGATTAATTGGTATACGTATCTCATCATTTAGACCAAAACTTGTCACATAAGGTTTGTAGGAATGAAACTCATAGCTTTCTATGGAATTATCATAGATGGGAGCATCTGTTACGTTAAGAATACTCATTTTAACAGCCCGATGATCTTGAGGAAATCCTTATTTTCTTTTGTCAATTTTTTCGTGCTTTTCTTCTTTTGTTTCTTAAGTAGTTTGCAAGATGTTGTTTCTTTGATGGTGAGTTTAGTACTAGTACTGCGACATATCGGTGTAGGATATTTATTAAAATCTATCATTTTTTCTTAAGATGTAAATAAAGTTGTATTTCTTCTTCTCGCAAATTAACCAAATTATTATTTACATCCAACACCCGTATATTAATTGAGTTTATACTATTTTGATTTACAGGAAAATAAATAATGTTTTTTGGGATTTCTATGATTCTATAACCTGGTGGTACATTAGGTGCAAACTCATGAATTATATGGCTAGGCTTTCCGTTTACAAAAGATCCTCTAACAATATCACATTCGATCCTTAGCACTGTTGTAGATAGAATGTTGATAGGATAACGAGATTCATGTAATATATTAGCTTTCAAGGTTTCCTTTCCGAAGCCTAAAATTTTGCCAATTGAATCACTTTTCATGAAATGCATATCTTTGGAACATAGAATTGTGGTTTTCAAAGTATTGTTGTTGCATGATAGTTTAAATGTACAATTGTTTACTCTACTTTTCAAAAAGTCACTAATATCTTGAAGTTCGTACGATCCTTCTGGTATTTCAATCACATAATTTTCACCGTAGTAGAATTTATTGTTTCTGTTGTCTACGTTTGGTATAGAATTAAATGTAGAAAAATACAACAGACCACATTCATATTCTCCATCTAATTGTAAAGCAGGTGAGTAGTGTGTTGTCAAAGTTGACTTTATGTCAGATATTGACAGTGTGAAGGACATGTTGATAATGATGTCATTTAATAGATATGATTTGTTATAAATGATCTCCAAAAATTTTTTAAGAACTTTAAACATAAGTGACCACAATTTACAGAATTGAAACTTTGATAGTTAAGATAATTATAAAATATATTTTTATTATTCAAGTATTTAGACAGCTCTAAAGGAGGCTTTAAATCTCCAAAACTATCGAAATACTCGCAATATTCATTTAATTTAACATAGGCTACCCAATGTGTGCCTTCGTTTTTGTAACTGTCTAAATTGACAATAGCACATTCAATTAGTCTTGATTTTTTTGGCAATTTATCTCTCATAAAAACACCTCTAAAGTAAGGTATTTCTATAGCTTTAGCATATTTAATAATATCTAAATTAGTTAGAGCTCGTCTGGGTAGCCTAAAGCTTAGTTTTTTGAAGGAGAAAAAAATAAACCAGCTCCTTTTTTGTAGGGTTTGATGTATAACCCTTTCCCTAGCGCAATCGACTCCATAGCCTGATTGTGACGCTTGGATTCTAGTAAATTCTTTTGAGCCGATTTATATTCATTAACTGTTTTTGCAATACCTGCTGCTCCACCAGCTAATGCACCCAGGGCTGATAGTCCAGCAAAAATTGGTATTAATGGCAAAATGCCTCCGCTTTTTGGAATCGGAATTACGCGAGGTAAACGAATATTTGAGTTTTTAGGAAGCAACTTATTTGCTGCGAACAAAGCAAATTTAATAGCTGCTTTATTATTCTTTGGTTTATATTTCTTTAATTGAGCGCGAATCTTAGAAACAATTGATTTTAATCCTTTAATACCCGCACCAGCCTTTAACTTGGCTTTCATAACCTTGCTCACTAACCACGATGCCATTTTTTCACCCGTGCCCGCATTTTTCGAACGAACTCTTCTTTTAGCCATTTTTAATAATTTTGAATCTGCTTTATGACGATCTTCCAAATTTTTGAATTTCGAATAAGCAATATCGTGACTCTTACAAGCGTTGTCCAAAGGATTTATACCTTTGTCGCCTCGTAATAAGCGTTCATTTAGTTTAGTGCCAGGACCGCAGTAATTGTACCCTGGTATGTGTAATTCAAATGGTAAGTTATTTATTGCACTGTTGAGGAGTCCTCTTCCTCGCATAACTGTGCAACTAATGTGATTCCAATGTAAACCCTTGAATTATATATAACATGTGATTGGTTTTGTAATACCATGAAGAAACTTAATAGTTTTCATACAACCGCTCTTTTATCGATCCAGCTATTTTCGCTTTTACTTAGTCCTAACCATTTAACAAATAATTTGTTGCCTTTTCTTTTCAAAACTTTTTCAACTAAATATACATCAGGATACTTTGACTTCTGGAGTTCCTGCTCATAAAAAGACCCTAGTATTATTTGATTTCGTTGATCTTTGATTTGATATGTAACTGGATTAGTTTTATTTACTTTTGTAATAGTAAATATTTCAGTCGACCAATTAGGAGTATACCCTTTTTGGAAACTTCCTTTGTATTTGCTAATTCGAACAGAATCTCCAATACTAAATTTAATTTGTGTTAGTAACGGAATATTTGAAGAATTTGCTATATTCCACAATACTGTAGACTGATTCCTTAGATTTACGTCTTTTGGTTTGTATTTAGTAATTCTATGAACACTATTGTTGTAAGAATCAACAATATTACTCAAGGGTTTACCTACCCATTTATAGTTTCCTATAAAACTAAAATATTTATATAATTTGCTTTTAAGAGTCTTGATAACTCTTTCAACAATGGATGCCTTCTTGGTAGAATAAGTGGAATAATGATTTACTTTATATGAAGTAATTAAGGTACGGAAACAATCGTTATAAAATTCTTTGCCTAAATCTGTTTGCAAATTAATAGGAGTACGTTTAGAATTAACAAGGACTTTTTTGAATGAATTACTTACTTCAACCTTGGATTTTGATTTAATAGGCATAACCCATACAAATTTAGAAAAGGCATCTATAATAACCAAAATATACTTGTAACCACTGTTAACTTTTGCAACACTTTGCATGTCAATTAAATCGGCTTGCCACAAATCATCAATGCCTTTTAATATGACAGATCGTCGAACAAAATTTCTTCGTGCTGCTTTATGAATTTCATCAACAATTTGTTGTTTAATCATTTTTTATTGATTGCAGCATGGCATTTACTTCAGATTTAGTATAATATTTTTCTAAGAGCTTCGATAATAACGAAGATATACCAGCTCTGAAATCGTTAAACTTTATTGTTAATTGTTGTTCTGTGCAAAAGTTATCGACTATATTATCAACATACTGCTTATTCACTGCATCGTTTGCAGAAGAAGGATATTTCAGTCCCGTCAATCTTGCTGAATGTAAATAAAATTCCCCCTCTTCAGATTTGATCAAGGTTTTTGAAAAGTCGATTGATTCTGTTTCTTGCTTTTGATTAATCAAGTTGTCTATATATTCCTTATTTACAGCATCATCTGCAGTTAAAGGGGATTTTACACCTTTCAACCTCGCGAAATGCAAATCGAATTCTCCTTTTTCGGACTTTACCAACACCTTATCAAAATCAAAAGACTCAGACCTTCGTAGACGCTTATGAACGTGATGCCCAAATTTATCAAGGTTCATTTCCTAGAGTACTGTTGTAATCAAAGTCTAAGATGAAACTGTAAAGAATTATTATTAACTTTGTTTATATTTAATTTACGATACCATTTTCTTTCAATTCCTCTATTATGGATATTATTTCATTATCCATTCCAGTATTTCCAGCATCACGCGAAGCCCATAGAAGTTTCAATCGATCAATTAATTCATTTGGATTATCCCAATAAACGTAATCAACATTTTTTTTTAGTATTTTTTTATTCGGTAACCCTGATCCTTGAGTTAAGTCGTCCATACTTTCAGAATCTTTATGACATAACTTCATGAATAATGGTCTAATTATTTGTGTATATTTAAGACCCTTATTACTTTTAATAGGTTTTGAAGTATCATAATCTCGCCGATGTGCGTTAGTATCTATTAACATAATTTTGTAATTTCGTTTATCATCTTCAGTTAGAAGTTTTAAGTTAGGTGTTTTCTTAAATAATAAATCCATTAATCCTGGTGTTTTCGTATAAGTTCGTTCAGCAACTGAAATTTTGCTGTCGGTTACAGTCACACGAGATTTTCCCATCATTAGCTTTCCTCGTTCTTTTCTTACACCGAACGGGATATTATCAAACATTTCAGAAGACATAGACCAAGAAGTGTGAGAACTAACATTCTCAGGCGTTCCAAAAGACAGTCCGCTAGTATCAGACCTATCAGACTGATTATCAGATGTATTATTTTCTAAATATTCTGTTTCATTTGCACCCACATCACTTTCGTCATCATCATCTAGATATTCATTATGCGAATCACTGGGGCTAAATTTAAGTTTTTTAACAGTTGCTGCTGGAGTATATCTATAATTAAACTTTCGTTTTTTGGTCTTAGTAGTTTCTGGCGGAGTTCTATCTTTCTTATCGTTATTCACAGGAAACCTTTTGTTAACCATTTTTTTCAGAGGTTCTGTTATTGGTTTGAGAACAGATTCAATGACCATGTCGTTGTTGGATCTAATATCCCGCATCATTTTAACTTTTTTTTTAACAGATTCTGCAGATTTTATTATTTGATTTTTTAATTTTTGTTCATTATCCATATTCGCAGTACCTTACTTACCAAGTTCAGAGCACAAAATGAAAATAAAAACTTGATCGTTGTATTTAAATCACTAATCAAACATTATAAATGTATCAAATTTCATTCTGTAGCAACCCTTATTTTTTTCACAGTCTTTATTTATTACTAAATAACTATAAGGTGTGATCCATACATTTGCACACATGTCTCGAAACTGTAACCAATTCATATCACTATTAACATGTTCGTCATAAACGTGACGCAAATTGATATCATCTTGCTTGAACAGTATAATGAGGTTAGCATTATCACGTATTAATTGCTTTGGGATTTTGCTATATGTTTGATTTAAATAAAAACAGTCAACATTTTTGTGCCTACCCATTGCAAAATAATCACGTATATTATTCTGATTCCCGGTGGCAACGTCATCAAAAATTATGATGGAATTAGGAGCAGCTTCCGCGGGACTAAGAATTTCTTCGTTTTCATGATATTTCGTAAAAGATACATTTGGAACCATTTGGAAAACTTTTTGTAGAAATATGAACTTGGGTTGGAAGAGAGTCTTAGAATAAAGGTAAACATTTTGATATCGCAAACCATTTTCATGCAACAGCAAACCTATCATTAAATTTGTTTTACCGCAATTAGAGGGTCCAGAAATAATACAACGTATTGTATTTGGTAAAAGTTTTCCGTGACGTGAGATTGTCTTCCGTGGATCAGCGCAAATTTTTTCTAAATTTAATGAATGTGGTTGCTTTACAAACTTCATGTTTCAGGAACAGCAACCTATTCAATCTGCATCGGGCAGGCGTTCAAATGAAAGTGAAATATTTTTTATGTATACATGAACTTTATGAACCATGTGTTCATATTATTAAATAATGTTATGCTATCATAAAGGAGGGGGTAAGCAATTCGACTATTAAAACAATAAGGTAGATCGGTAGGTAGGTTAATTACCACAGGCCTTCCAGTCAAGATGAACGTCAGGGATCAGTCTTTAGAAATGTGTGAAATTAATGAAGCTTTGATTACGAATCATGGTTATGCTATATTTTATGGACTGCGCACATGTTTCCATTGCATGCATGATGTACATAGATGATTCAAATATACGTCTTCATAATGTTCATACATAACCTTCAGATATAATCAACAGCTATTAAAAGGTCCTTTCAGGACCAAAAATTGTTCTATATGTTTCAATATCGATTGCATGAAACGCAAAAAACTTTGCAATGAACGCAGAAATATTTAAAAGCGATCGAACGATATCTCACTACTAATGAATGTAGGTAACCCCGGAGTACAGAGTAAGGTAACCGGTCTACGTTGTAGCACAAAATGATATTCTTACAACTACAGGTGATTTATATAGGTATCGTGATGGAGGGTTGAAATAACAGCGCCAATTCTTTAAATGACATATTGCACAGAGTGAGACGTACGATCATTCACCTCGTAAACTGATGGTGGGATAGAATGCACAACGATATTATTGGGCATTCTAGAACACCAGAAGTGAAGGAGGCGAAGCAGGTGCGTAGCCGACTGAACGGATGGTGGTCTAGAATGCCCAATAATATCCTACTATCGTTCACTCGGCAATTTGACGGTTTCTCATTGGTTAATGTTATCGATGACGGTACCAATGAAGTTATACAATTTTAGAGCAGATCCGAATTGAATTTGTAATTTTGTTAGAGCGACTCATCTCAGCAAACTGTGTATGCAGAAGTCTAGATAGGACATTTCCGAAAAACAACATTCAGACTAAATAGAGCATTTAAATGCAATTAAACTAATAAATTAAATTAAATAGATAAATCTATTCAGACTTGCATAATACAAATAATTTTTTCTTAGGAAATAATGAACATTTTTGGATAATTTTTAACACGCTTTTATTAGCTTCACTTGTAACTAACTAACAATGTAATCAAATCTCGAAGTAAATTTAAACTTACTTCTAATTGTCGTATCGAAATTAAACTTTGTAGTTATATGTAATTCTGATGACAATACTATAATTTGGTATCTTGGAGCTGATCTGATGATGGAGCCAGGAGGTGGATGGTGAACTCTTCAGCGGCTACTAGTAAACTCGAGTACTCGAGGGGAGTATGGGCTCATATG